>CM038793.1:198615003-198822985 GCA_021764765.1 Vicia sativa | reverse complement strand
AAAATCTGAGTATTTTTGCTTTTGTTATTTCGGTCCGCAATTTCAAAATTTACTCATAAACAATATCGGAAATTCCAATTTATGTTATCTGGAAATTTCGTTATCTATAAAATTTCGGTATAAGCGGAGAAGTGTTGTATATTTGTGGTCCCGAGCAAGCGCCCTAAACTTCTTCAATTCATGTCTTGATCTTTGTGAATCACGGTACACTATGCTTGACTTTATCGCATTTTCATATTTTTTTATAAATTGATCTAATTTAGCTAATTATCGTTTATGTGATTGCCATTTTGAATCACGAGAAAGTTCTTGAATGGGCACGATCGATTGGAAAAACTACGTGGTATTGTTGTTATTGTCAGAGACCGACATTGCTAATGATATGCGAGAGAGGAAGGATAAATTGATTATGGGTTGTATCGATATACGAATATTTACAAATTACAGATTGCGATTCTTAGATTTTCGAAATTCCAGTCGATTCTTGAAATTGCCAAAAATCTAGTATTTTGCTTTTGTTATTTCGGTCACCGTGATTTCAAAATTTATGTACATAAACAATATCGGAAATTCCAAATTTATGTTATATCTGAGGAATTTCGTTAATACCTAAAATTTCGATATGGTAGAGTGTTGTATATTTGTGGTCTGAGCAGGCACCTTGACCTTCTGGGATTCATTATCTTGATCTTACTGGTATTTCATCACCGAGATCGGTACATATGCTTGACTTTATCGCATTTTCATTTTTTTTATAAATTGATCTAATTTAGCTAATTATACGTTTATGTGATTGCCATTTTGAATCACGAGAGAAAGTTCTTGAATGGGCACGGTCGATTGGAAAAACTATGGTATTTTTTGTTACTATCCGAACCGACATTCTAATGATATGCGAGGAGGAAGGATAAATTGATTATGGGTTGTGCAGAGGAGGTAATTACAAAAGAAAAATAAAGTTGCGACTCCTCGGATACACTTATTCTATGAAGGTTAAATGTCCATTCGAGTTTGAGATCTTTCAAGTGGTGATGGTTGGAAGGTGATGAGTAAGATGGGATGCACATCATAAACTAGACAAGGAATTAGGGCATGGCATTTTGGACCGTCTAAAAGGAAGAAAGAAAGTTTGTGAATGACATGAAGTCTGACATGACTCCAAGTGCGTAGCTTACGCTTTGAAAGACAGATCCGAGAAAACCTTATGAGTATTACGGATATATAAAGCTAGAGCAACATACATCTTGAACAAGAGGTGCAATGATAGAAATGCAAATGTTATTGGGTCTTGTTCACCAAGAGAAATACTCGTATTGGTCAGAAATAAGGATAATTCGAGATATGATGGTTGATATCTTGGACCTGGCGGATTCTGTGAAGTTGTTGAATATGTTTCGATTGTGTTGATTTTGATTGCACTTACAAAACAAATAGGTAAGAATTTTAAGTTTAATTTCATGACATCTTAAAAATATGTTGAGTGAGTTTGTCATTGAATTTTTACGTGTTTTATAATTGTGCGGTACAGATACCCTTTGCTTGAGGTTGTTGGTGTTACATCAACAAAATTAGCGTTTTGATTGCTTTTGCATATTTGGAACATGAAAGGGAAGAACTTCACATGGTATTTGGAGAGGTTGAAAAGTTGTTTTATTACGAGAGTTGCTACCAAATGTCATGGACGGATCGGGAGCTTGCATTAATGAATCCATTGAGGCGGTGTGATGAATGCTTCGTATCGTATGCGTTCACATTTAAGCGTTAGCATGGAGTAATGAGTGTGAAATCGGGGAGGCAGAAACATGTCGTGGATCAATGGAACAACATGATGTATTCAAATACAGAAGGCGAATTTGATGTACATACGAACCATTTTGAGAGTGTTTGTGGTGATATTCCTAAATTTGTGAAGTATGTGAAAGAAACATGGTTAACACCATATAAAACGGTTTGTTCTGCATGGACTAACAAAATCACTCGTTTAGAAACACAACAACAACTTTGATTCACAACATGAAATATATTTATGTTTATGCATTCAATTGAGAGTTGTTTATGTAATGTGTTTATGATGTCAAGGGTGGAGTCTACATATTGGAGTGAAAAACATGTTGACTGATCGTGGTGATTTGTGGTCAGTGAGATCTTGTGAACACAGCGTTGAAGTTACGTTAGGTTACATAAAGGGTGTCGTTTCAAAAAGTATAAGTAAATATTGATCCGCAGTATAACACCCGTTTCTATTCCAAGTTACGGTTTTGTTTCAAGGCAGTGTATCAACTCATTGGAAAGGAACTTAAAAGAGTCAAATATGTTGGTGCAAGCAAAGAGGGTGTTTTGTTATATTATAACAACACATGGGTTCTGTTAATGCGTGTCGACTTGGGTTTTCATATTTTAGGCACACACACATTTGAAACAATTCATGTGTTTTGGATAAAATGCAAATTCTAGTATGAGGAGGTTCACGAAGAGAAAAGTGGGATTTAGAAGAGGAGTGCGAAGAGTTGAAGAAAAAGTTCGATGCTCAGAATATTGTGGGACAAAAGTGTTGAAAAAAAGTCACGACCCTGGTCATCCATCAACAACTTCAATGTGTCCACAATCGGTAAAATATAAGTCATCAAAGAAAGAGTTAAGAAGAGTAAAAGGGTTACAGTGATGTCCATCGTGATCCAGTCGGTGGGAATATGTTAAAGCTTGAGGATTAGACTACAAAGAGATCATGCACCTGACAGTAGTGGGGTCGATCGTCAATATCTGGGTCATACGGCAACCTTGTACCATTCTGCAGGTGAGTACCCATAATTTCCTACTGCTCATCCATACATTGATGATATTATTGATGTAGAACCGGATGAAATTTGTGGTTACTGTTGTATTGAAATAAGCGTTGGGATGGACAAGATGCTATGTTTTGATGTTAGGAAGCGATTGGATCGATCGGAAGATATAACAAGTGTACTATTTTTACCGATGTAGTAATGGGTTTTACCTCAAGATGTCGATCTCGAGGATTGCGAGGTAAATACAAAGTATGATGTATAATTTATCGACTAATGTTCTTACTCTTGATCAACTCCGTAAGTCCATCCTTCTTAATTACCAGATTCTCATTATTATCTAATCATAATTCCTTAGTGAAAGAACTTTAACCACAATCCTAATTTTCACGTTCGTTCGAATTAGAAGAAAGGTTAAGCAAGGAATTATCAAGAACAATTCTGGTTATTATAAGATATCCACTAGTCCTAGGTGAAATATTTAATAATATCATCATCTGAAAATCATAACACGACCGTCCGACTCTATTGTGTTAAATCGATCCAATCCTGTATGGTCCCAAGATTGAATGATAAAATTATCTAAATAATCAAATTGATGCGGGAATAAAGTCGTTGTTGATTAATCAAACAAAGTAAGTATTCTTATTGTGACAAATTAAGGACACCCCTAACATTGAGGTTTAGCCTCATAGAAGTGAAACGATATCATAATCAAAATATCAAATTGAAACATTACAAGAAATTGAGGTCTTGATCTTGATTGCTCCATCGCGTGAAGAATTCTCTTTGTTCCCGATGGCCTTGAATCTAATCCTCGATCGTCGATTTGCTCAGCTACCAAAAGTGTCTTTCTTTCTCTCTAGTTAGGTTTAGTAATCTGGTCATCTCTTAGCCGTGCAATGTCAAAATGTCCCGTCCTCCTGTTATCCAAAAATCACAATTTAGAAAAGTTCACTCGCGCCTTCTTATACGGGCCGTGTCGGCCACGAAACAAATGTCCTCACCACGAACCACCTTTTTCACCTTCTCCACGAAGCAGTGCGTAGCCGGTGACACAGTGGCCGTGTCGAGTTACATGAACATGGAAAAATCTCTTCTCGGCGTGCTCATGCCCGACTCTTTAAGTTGTGTACACGAAATGCCACGTACTACCAAACGGACCATAAAATGTTGAAAGAACCATAAAACTCAAATAAACATCACGATAAATGTTTTAGCAACTCAATAGAAAAACAACTAACTAAAATGTTACAAACTGGATAAACTTATACCGAAATGAGTACAACACGCAGATAAAATGGTGACCGATCCGCATTAATTTAGCTCATTGCTTGTCCTCAGTGATGTGACAACAACAACAGGTCACCCAGATTTCTCTTACCACAATACAGCGATGTTTTTGAAGCTTTTATTAGTCTTGATTGAGATTTTGACTCAGCGATCGAGTTATCTCTGCTAATTTTGCTTTAGAGCACTCTTTCACTGCAACTTTTCACTTCTCACCATGTCTCTCGGGGTTTAAGTGTTTATTTACTCCTGATTCAATATGCAATATTGACTCGTAACCTTGAATGAACTCTAGCATTACTACATACACAATATGCACAAACTTTTAAGGACTTTAGGTTATATGCTGGGCTTTAGTGCGATTGGGATAATCAAAGAAGGGAATACAAAAGGGTTTTGGGCTCGACATTTCTTTGTCTTCTTGTTGTTCACAATGCCTATTTTTCAGTAGGGTCTCAATTTAATTATTCGGTAGGTATTTTCTCTTTTTGTTACGGGAGAATATGTTTTCCCATTTTCTTTTCGTTTTCTATTTATTTCTTTTCTTATCTTTCTTTTATATTTTTTCGCCCTTTTCTTGAGATTTCTACCCCCAACTTAAATTTGTGCACAATTTTGATGATTGCCGAAAACATCCGAGGCGAAAAGTAGACAAAATGTAAGCGATGAATAGATGATTAATTAAAACAAACAATGGATTTGGCTCAAATGTGGTTTACAAAGGACAAACATATGACAAGGGATGGCTAGAAAGGCCTGGGTTAAACAAACAATGCCTCGGTGTGTGTTATCATGTTATGTTGTTCTAATAGAATAAATGCAAGATCGGAGTATTAAAGTCATACGAATGAATTATCATGATGATATTTTTGTGTTTGGCTTTACATTACCCTCACCATTGTGATAAGCTCACGAGGACGAATACTCCTCCGATCACCAACAACTTTTCGACTTAGGTAAACCATCCTCCTTTTTCGATCTGGTGTTATCCACTTGTGTCCAACACTTTTCTTTTCTTGACTATATCCACTTCTATGGTGACCAAAGAACAAGTTTGGGTCATGTCTTTCATCCACTAAAGCTGAATGTTCATTACTCATAACGAAAAAAACATTATCGATACTGCAACATATTAGTATCTACCAGAAACATTGACTACAGAACCAAGAAAGATAACACACTGGTGCCAAATAAACAACAATAAACAAAATAAACAAAATCAACAAAATGGAAATAACATGAAATGAAAACCCTCCCCCGCTGAGCGATACATTGTCTCAATATCTATGGGCCGAGGAGAGAGGGGACTCCTGATACTCTTGAGTCGGAGGAGGAGGCGGAGGTGGAAATTGTAGCATCGGTGTTGGAGCATTACATTTATATCATTCATCATCTCCCGCCCAGGTTTGCTCCACACTTGGCGGAACAAGCTCGACCCGCTGTCGAGTCTACTCGGCCGCACAATCTCGACGTGTGCGATCGTACACATTCCTCTCGGGTGAACAATGAGGGACCACTGCCCCCCCTGAGTACTCATGCTTGGTAGTTTGTCCATGGACTATGGTCCTCTAGCATCTTCCTCCATGTGGTGCTCTTCAGCTCGTTCCACCACGTCATCGATCACCTGAAAATCGTTAGCAAAAATCCTGTACTTCCAATTCTGACAGTTTAAAATTGAAATTCGTCCCAGAGCAGGGAGCATCGTAATAACTTTCCGGGAAATAATGTATCCAAATTGGTTTCTGGACTGAATCATTCCTGGTTAGAGAATTCATATCAATTAAAATCTTACTAGGAATCGGTGCTTCATCCACCTCCATGGCCAAGTGGCTACATATCCAGTGATTAATCGCCCATTGAGATATCACTGAGTATGCTCTCCCATCTTTATTAGGTGGCTGGCGATGACAAACTACATTTACGGGGCTTACGGTAGCCAAGGTACATAAAAACGATTCGGGTTATGTTGCAACCCATGTCACATCACCCTTGCAAACAAAGTAAGCCGGAATTTTATCACGTACCTAAAGCATGGGCTTTGAATACGTGATGCCTTAACCTTATCTACATAGGTTCCTTCACAGTAATGTCTCCCGAGGAAAGTGATGACAATGAATAATTCAGGATAGTTCCGATCCATATCTTGGTAGATTGAGGATTCCACAAATTCTTCCAGCGTCAATGAATGTTCAACATTGAACAAACAAAGGTCATAGTACATGTGAGTATGATTTGGCCCTTTAGATGAGCTTCAGTGAAATCATAGAGCTCGGGGATTGCCGTTATTCGCTCAAAAGTGGTATTTAATGCATGAACTCTAAGATACCCAAACATGTAATAGCTTATTGACTTCCTCGAATAGACCTAATTGTGCAAGGGTATGAGGGCACATGTACCTAGTTGGCGTCATCTTACGGCTGAATATGATGCGAGTAGTGCACCTCTTTTCGGTGTTTGGAAGACAATGCCATGGGCATTGGGTGGGGCGGCCGATTGGTGTAACATTTAAGTGTTTCTTCTCGGTATTGACCTTGAAGATTCACCACCTATCTCCATGGGTAATCCATTTGGAGCATGCTAAATCCTACACAAACAAAACACACAAAAAGCACCCAAAAATGAAAAATAGAATTAAGAAAATGCATTCAGTAGAGATGTAGAGGATGCAGAGGTGAGCAATTGTCGTAGTTGTGGCTTAGTGATTTAGAGCAAGATAAGAGAGGAAAATGAGGTTTAAGTTTTGGTGGCTATGGGGTTTTAGGGTTTTGTGAGAAGAAGAAGAAAGAATGGAAGATAAAGAGGGTAAGTTATGATGTGTTTGGTGGGAGAGAAATAAGAGTTAAAAGAAGTGATGGCCCTGAAACCAAAGGTAAAACTTTTTAAAAAATAACTTTACGCACGGTGACACGGTCCGTGTCAGGTAACCTGGCCGTAGTGTCTTCCAAACCAAATATAAAAATTCTTAGGATGTCCAACACGGGCCGTGTATGTTAACACAGACACCGTGTCGATCTGGAAGCGTCCTTTTTTCACTTTTCAATCACATTATGACGGAAACGTTGACACGGACACGGTGTCGGTCTGGGCGTCCTTTTTTTCACTTTTTAAGCCTTTATATGACACGGGTTGTATGCGTTGACATGGGCACCCGTGTCAGTCTGGATGCCCCATTTTTACTTTCCACTCACTTTGTGACATGGGTCGTGTTCTAGCAGGCACCCATGTCGACCTCTAGATAATCAATTTTTGACATCGACCGCTTCTTCTCCTCTAAGGCTACGTGCATCTCTGCGAAAACAAAAACTTATTGACTGAAAATAGCAAAACTAATTAGAAAGAAAAATCGTGGGTTGGCTCCCACGAGGCGCTTTGTTTAACGTCGCGTGGCTCGACTGTCGCCATCTTAATAGATAAATGAACATTGTCCTGAGGCGTCTTACTTGGCCACAGTAGTAAGGCTTGACCTTTGTCCATTGACTTTGAATATCTCCCATTCTCTTTATTTTCGGTTCAATGGCTCCATGGGGAAACACTTTATTAAGCTGTGAAAGGTCAGGACCATCTTGACTTGACTTTCTAGGAAATAGCCTTGTCAGAATGAATAACAACACCAGTGACCCTCGAATTGTTTTTCACGATCTTACGGTCGTGCCATTTTGAGTTTTCTCCTTATAAACTTTGGCATTCTCATATGCACAGATTACATTCTTCTAGTTAGTATAGCGCAAAATTCTTGACTCTCCTTTTGTTAGATCGTGGGTCGAAATTTTGTTGCCCAGCCTTATTCTCAGTTTGAGTGGAAGATGACAACGGCTTTCCATATACTAATTGATGGAGACATTACTATTGGTGTTTTAAAAGTTGTTCTATAGGCCACAAAGCATCATCCGACTTCGACCAATCCTTGATGAGCGTTCATATTTTCAATATTTGCTTTATTTTCCCTATTGTCCTTCTCTTTCCTTTGATGCGAGGGATGATACGGGGTGGCGATCTTGTGCTTGGCGTACTTTTCAACAAGTTTTCCATTAACTTATTCAAAAATCGTCCATTCATCACATCGGTATTTAGGTACTCCAACCTTAGGAAAATGCTATCATGAAACTTCACCACCACACACAGCATCATTGGTTGTAAGTGCTTCTGACTTACTTGCTTTGAAACATAATCCACGTACACGAATATAGTTTTTCCCAATGATGGTGGGAATGGACCGTAAGTCAATCCCCACACCGAACAACTCGACTTCAACATGCCCTCTTGGGGCATACGGTTCCTCTTAGAAATGTTACTGTCGCTTTGACACTTGTCACACTCGCTGACTATCTTTCACGAGCATCTTTAAACAACGTAGGTCGGTCTGACCACAGTTGGAGAACTTTGGCGGATGTTCTATCTCCACTAAAATGTCGCCATTATTACGAACTATGGCGGGCTTTGGGGACATCTCCCGTTCTTCCTCGGGGACACATCTTGAACTAATCCATCTATACCTCTCTTTGTACAAAAATGGTTCGTCCAGGAGATAAAACACTGTGATCAATACAAAAACTTTTCTTTTTGTTATAATCAAATCACCGGGTAAGACACCACCCAGGTAATTTGCATAGTCGTAACCACGAAACTCCACATCAGACAAGGATTAGTTCATCGATCCTTGATGGGCATCTCTTCGAGTCTCTCTTTATGGTGACATTCGAGATAAGTGATGCCTACGGTGTTTTCACACCCTTCTTATCTCGAATCTTTAAAGTCGAACTCTTGCAACGAAAAAATCCATCTCAACAACCTTGGCTTGATTCCTGTTTGGAAAAAAGATACTTCAAAGCGACATGGGTCGGTATATACAATTAAATTTGTCCCTAATAGGACTGAATTTGTCGAGAGGCGTGCATGCTTCTATGATTCTCGGTTGTGGCATAATTCATCATCTTTGAATTGACCACATTGACTTCATAGTAGATAACATGCAAGAGCTTTTCTCTTCTTTGACCTAACTTCTCCCACTTCTATGTTACTTGCATCACACATGATCTGAAGGTAGAGACTAGTCGGAGGATAACTATAGGAGAAGACAACTTTGTTCTTCATGTTTGGCTTCTCCACACTTTTTATTAAACACAAAGAGTGTCTGCAGACTTGTCAAAGGCTTGGCAATTTTGAAGTCTCTTATAAACTGTGGTAGAATCTAACATGTCCTAAAAACTCCTTATACCCTTTTCATTGTGGTGGAGAGTAGATTATTTATCGCCTCACTTTCATATGTCGACTTGATTCCTCGATGAGAAATCTTATGGCCCGCTATTCATTCTCTTTACCATGAAGAAATTTTTCGATTGAGGATCGAGTTGGTTTGTTGACATCTTTCTAATACGAGGGACAAATTTGTCAGCTACTCTTGAGCGAAGGCTAGAACAGAGAAATCATCCATAAACACTTCCATTATTTTCTTAAGCATGTTGTAAATATTGATGTCATACACCTGCGAAATGTTCTTTGGTGCATTACCTGAGCTAAAAGGCATCCTTCTATGGAAAGATACCATATGGGCACGTGAAAGCATCTTTTACGATCTTAGGAATCTGACTACTTGATTGTAACTAGAGTACCGTAGAAATAGTAGTAATCATGGCCGTAACCTCTGCTTGCACGATCAATGAAAGGAGGAAAATGATATTTCCTCGTAGCGATATTCAATCGTCATAGTCTATGCACCTCTTGTCACTGTACAATCACGTCGAATCGACTCGTTCTTCTCATTCGATTATTATTGTTGTTCCTCCCTTCTTTGATGCTACGTGAGCAGAACTTACCGGTATCGGAGATTGGGTAGATAAATACATCCAACAAATTCACTACTTCCTTGTGCTGACTTCCTTCATTCTTTGGATTTAGTCTCCTCGAGGTTGCCTTCTTTGGTTTACGGTTTTCTTCCATTAAGATCTTGTGCGATACGCCTATAGGGTGATTCTTTCCAGTGTTGATCGCCATCAATAGCCCTTGTACTTCTTGAGTACTGAATAAGTTCTCTTTACGAACAATTTTCAAAGAAAAATTAATGATAGATGGACACTTCTTTTAGAATCGAGGAAAAATGTATTTGATTGTTCGACAATTGTTTCAACTCCGTATCTTTCTTAGCCTCTTTATTTTCTTTAAGAGGTTTTGGCTAACTTAAATCTTCCAGGCGTGGTACAGATCACAGCCCCTTTGAGGTTGAAACTCATCATATCTAAAACTTCGACTCCCCTCATCAATATCTTACGTCCTTCCGAAGATGAATGAACTGAAAACTCTCTCGAGTGACTCGGACACATGACATTGCGAGTTTAATGAACATTGTGTCCGAAACTTCAATATTCTTACTTGTGCCAATATCTTCTTTGAACTATAGACTCCCAACATTGATCTTTAGCACTTCATCATAGACCTTGGGGTCATCATTACCTCCATGTATACTCATCCCTACCGGTCTCAAGAAAGGTCGTCCCAATTGTTGGAATTTCCCGTCTTGATCATATCTAGAACTATAAAATCTATTGGAAATACAAATTTGTCAATCTTAACGGGGCGTCTGTTGCTATCCTATGTGGCCTTTTCATTGAATTATCAACAAACTACAATGTCATCCTTGTATGTTTTACTTCACCAATGCCCGACTTTTATATATTGAAAGTGGCATAAGACTTACTCACTTCAAGATCAATAAGGGCTTTTGAGCAGTTATCCCACTGCGCGAGGAATAGTAACGGCGCCTTTATCTTTCTTCTTTACTTGAACTTTTAGACCACTGCGAAATAGCACTACATCTTTCGATCGGTACCACTAGTTCGTATCTATGGGCGCCTTTAAGATAATATCTTTCATGAACTTGGCATATATTGGCATACGCTCACAATGCCTCGGAAAATGGAATGTGGATCTCGAGCTTCTGAGACAACTCAAAAAATTTTCGATGTTTTCTCATTAAGATCTTTTTCTTTGTCCTTGCAGTGCAGTGCGAGAACAACCTTAGGTTTTCTTTTTCTACTACTGGTTATCTTTTCTTCTTGATCTTTCTTCTTACCTCACGATTTCTAAGTCTACTTGTAACCTTTCATCTTGACCACCTTTTCTCAACATCCCCCATTTATATTTCCATGTCATAGCGCCTTCACCATGGTTATCCCTTGGATTCGTATAGTTGAACTAGGAAGAACACGATGCTTGAACATTTGCCAATTGATTATTGCTATCGACCATTTGAACCTCTAAATTTTTTATAGGCGGATGTGTTCTTGTGATTATTCCTTGTTTCATCTCGGTTGAATATTGTGATCGCCATCTTCTCGATAGCTAACTCCCGATACGCTTTTTGGGGTTTGTTGTTGTTAATGTTCTTTGATTAGTCTGGTTTTGGTATTGACTACGGCCTTAACTTCTTTGAGTATTCCCTTTTGATCTCTCACCCAAAATTTGGATGGTTCTTCCAACTTTGGATTGTATGTATTGGAATAAGTTATTAAGCAAGGAACTTGATTTCTTTAATCTATTGAGCTATTGCAAGATAATCTTGTTGTCGAATGAGATGCCACATATATCACATATAGCATTTGGCCTTGTTAAATTTAAGCCACCTGTTGAGTAGTAATATTCATGTTTCGGTTTCTTTTCTACTTGGCTATTGTTTCTTCAATTTTCAAGCTGCTTATTGGCCTCTAACTTAAGGTCGATTACTCCTCGGCTTGCTAGAAACCTTGTCATATAACTCCAAATGCTCATTTACAACTATGATAATTTTCTTGATACCGTGGTTGTTGAGAGTTAGATTAACCACCAACTCTTGTGTCAATGAGTTGCTTTGTCTTGATTTTAAGACCATTCCACGACATTTGCATATGCTGGTTTGATCTAAGTTGTGAGTAAGACGCATACTAGGAGTCTCTTAAATCTCTTGTAAAAGTCCCTAATGATTCACCCTCTTTTGCTTGAAATTGATGTTTCATATCTTTCTCATGAACGATCTTTGGAAGTATTCGTTGAGAAGTTGTCTCCATCTTTCGATGTAATCTTTGCTGCTTGAAGAAGTAGAACCACTCTTACATTTCATATTTAGAGTGAGCAGGAACATTCGCAACTTTTACATTCTTGATATGTCCATCGGTTTTTAAGTGGTACTCGTCATCGACGTTGCCGCAGCTTGTTAGCATCTTCATTAACTCTTCGAGGAAGGATCTTTTCTCGGTGAGTGATAATGCTCGGATGGTAGGGTGGAACATTCACGGTTGGTTCCGATGGTTGTCTCTACCATAGGATGCATTTGTGCCTCGTAGTCAAGTAGTCTTTATGGGTGACTTCCATGGTTTGAGGTTGATTACGATTACGAACCGAATATCTTGAATCTGTCTCATACTTTGCGATCTGGTGGCTTCTTTCTCTTCCGTGAAATGTCCTCTACATCTACTGCGTCGAAAAGAAATTCGGCTAAGGCGACCTCACATAAGATTATAAAAATGTTAGTACAAATATTATTAAAGAAAAATTAAAATAGAATTTTAATTGCGAAATAATAAAATTGATTAATATCAACTTTGTATTTTGGCATCCCAAACAACGCCAAAAACTAGATCGGAAAAATAATTGTTGTTTTAGATGTAGTAATTATGGATTTTACCAAGATATCGATCTAGAAGTTGCAAAGGTAAATACAAGTATGATGTCTCACCGGTTGAACAAAAACAAAGGTTTGAGGTTGATTGGAATAAATCCTTTCTAGGCGTAAATTAAAATGATAAATATAATTGACTTTTATTTGATTCAAATATGCTAGGGAGGTGTATAATTTATCGATTAATGTTCTTACTCTTTGATCACTTGAGTCCATCCTTCTAATTCTTGATTCTCATTATTATCTAATCCTAATTCCTTAGTAGAAAATAACTTTAACCTCTAATCTATAATTTTCCGCGTCCGTTGAATTAGAAGAAAGGTTAAGCAAGAAATTATCAAGAACAATTACGGTTATTATGAATATCTCTAATCCTAGGTGAAATCTTTAATAATATCATCATCTAGAAAATCATAACCCACCCGTCGGCTCTGTTGTATTAAATCAATCGATCCTATGGTCCCGTAAGGTCTAATGATAAAATTATCTAAATAATCAAATTGATCACGGGAATAAAATCGTTGTTGATTAATCAAAACAAAGAGATAAGTATTCTTATTGTGACAAATTAAGGACACCCCTTAGCATTGAGGGTTTAGCCTCTCATAGAAGTTAACAGTATCATAATCAAAATATCAAATTGAAACATTACAAGAAATTGGGGTCTTATCTTGATTTCTCTACACATGAAGAATTCTCCATTCAGTGGCATGAATCTGCAATCCTCGATCGTCGATTTGCTCATGACCAAAAGTGTCTTTCTTTTCTCTCTTAGTTAGGTTTAGTAATCTGGGTCATCTCTCAACTTCATGCAATATCGAAATGTCCTTCTTCCTAAAACTATCCAAAAATCACAATTTAGAAAAGTGCTCGCCTTTAACACGGTTGTGTCCGGCGACACGGGTGCTCGTGTCTTCACCACGAACCACCTTTTCGCCTTCTCGTACGGTCAGTGTCGGGTGACATCAGGTAGCCTGATGTTAGTTACTGTGAACATGGAAAATCTCTTCGGCGTGCTCCGACTTACGACTCTTTTAAGTTGTGTACACGAAATGCGACATACTACCAAACGAGACCATAAAACATCGAAAGAACCATAAAACTCATAAACATCATGGCAAATGTTTTGTAACTCAACGAAAAGCAACTAACTAAAATGTTTACAAGCTGGATAAACTTATCAAAGCAGGTATAACCTGCGATAGAAATGGTGGCCGTCGGATACTAGTATCCATCGACCACGAAACATTGTTTTCAAGGTATTACTGAGACCATGTCTTATGTGAGAATTCATTAATCATGAAACACTTGGGTCCTCGGGGTGAGAGAAATGGAAGTTGCTTCGGATATGGGTTACTATATTGCTTTTAGATATGGTGTTGTTTTGTTTCTTTATCCATGAGAATTGACATTTTTCACATACCTCGCTTGTACACAGTGGTAAATCACAATCGTTGCGATCGGTTTTGTCAACAATAATCATTGGGTTGTGCTAAAATTGAAACTTGGTTATCCATTGCCTAGTCCTGGCGTTGGAGGATAATTATTGTGATGTTGCAAAGGTTGGAAGTCGACATATCTGGTCGGATCGGACATTAGGCGATCTTGTTTGGGAAGTGATTGCATTTATTTAATGCATTTATGTATAACATTAATTATATTTATTGACATTAATTATATTTGTAATGCCTCATGTATGACATTAATTATATTTTATGTATTCTATTTAAATAAAAGTTTTAAGTATAAGTGTAAAAAATTGTGAAATTTTTAAGTCGATAATATCGGAAATTTGAAATTTTAATTGTCGTTTTATCTAGGAAATTTCAAATTTACAGTGCGGTTATTAACTAAAGCAGTGTATCAAATTTGAAATTTTCGGTCTTTTTTTATCTACGAAAATTCAAATTTGGTACCATTATGAACTAAAATACATCGAATATTTCAAATTCGGTACAATTGTAAACTAAAATATATCAGTAAATTTGAAATTTAGGTACAAAAATAATGTCGGAAATTTCAAATTCACGGTATCGAACTGATAAATTTGCGGTATTCAAGGATGGTAAAATGGTAACTTTTTAAAATTTACGTATTTCTTCAAAATTTAGGTGCGTGTCGGAAATTGTGACTTTTCGATGCGATGGAAATGTGACTTCCGGTATTTTGGGATATTTTGGTAAAATTGACCTATTTGGGGTGTCGGAGTTTAATTGGGGTAGCGGGGATAAAATCTAGAATACAAAGTTTCCTTAATGAAGACCTAATCTGGACCAAAGTAAAGGGCTAAAGAGCGGCGAAAACCTTAAATAGGAAGAATTGATGAAGCGGCGAAAAATATTCATAAGAAAGTAGAAATATGGATCCCTCTAGAAAAGGTTGGATAAAGAAATGTTGGGCCAATATGTAAACCTTTCTCTCGAATGAAAAATTTACTTTGTACCCTACGATTATACTCATTACCCTACACACATAAATTTTAGAAAATACCTTAATATAAATAGTTTATGTTTACATTTTTTATTTTTCTCACTTTTTAGGAAAAGCTTTGGAGCTACAAAAAATATATAATCAGGAATACTTTTTCAAAGTCTTGATAAAAAAAATAATCAATTTTTAATATATCATAACACTTTAAAAAAGACTTATAGTAGTTAAAATTTTCAATTTGCATACCGAAACACTTGGGGGAATTTATTTCAAGGATATATAAATGATTCCAAGGAATACATTACCTGGGAATAAAAATATGAAGATTTGAATCGCGGGTATTTTTCTTAAATTTTTTTTGACAAATAATTTGATGTTCCTTAGAAAATGAGTAGTGATATAATTTTTTTAAAAAAATTATGTGAAATTTCATGGGAATGAATATTTCCACCTTCTTTTCATGAAAATAAAACCATAGGAATATTGGAACTTTTCAAAGAACTTTTAATCCACGAGAATAATTTTTCAACCTTGTAACAAATATAGGAATTAATTATTTTCCACTCTTATTTTGGAAATATAATTTCTACACTTGAAACAAACACACCCTTGGTTTATTTTTAAAAATAATTTCAACACTTTAAACAGCTTTAAAACCGTTTCTAAATTGGTTTTATTGAAAAAGTGTCCTTAAGCAGCGGTTTTCTACAACTCACTTTAGCAACCGTTAAAAGCGGTTTGCCTAAAGTCTTAATTTTCAAAAATTAAACCACCAAACACTTTGAATAAGCGTTACGGAACTTAAAATTTTCGATGGTTTAATATTTTATTTAAGTTAAAGACTTTAGAAAATAGTTTTGAAGCGTTGCAAAAGTGAGCGATTAGGAAAACAATTGACTAAAAACATTTTGAAAAAATAGCTTATGGCAACTTTTTAAACCGTTGTTTAAAGTCTTGAATTTTTATTTAAAATTAAACCAAGTGTTCATTATTAAAAATTATTATTTTTTATCATAAGACTTTGAAAGAGTGTTCAGATTATATATTTTTGGTGTTTTGACTTTTAGAAAAGTGAGAAAAATTTTAAATTTAAAATATAAATTATTTTTAGGAGGGTATTTCGGTCCAAAATTTTTATACGTAGGGCCTATAAGTATAATTGTAGAGAATTACAAAGTAAATGTTTCCTCTCAAATAAGTAATAAAATATTTTGTGTTTTAAAAAGGGTTGCCCTTGAAAATCAATAATTCTCTATGCGTTGAGATATTTTTAGACACACTCAATCACACTGCAATACATTATAGAACCACATATTTTGCTAAAGCTGTGTCCAATGCATTTCGAGCAGTGTCCGAATGTATCTTGAGACACACTCAATATCACACCACGATGCATTACTACGAGATTCACCCCATTTTTATAAAAATCATCCGGAGATACATTTTAAACACACGAAATCACGATTATAATGCTTTATTCTTTGATCCAATTTTGCTAAAAAGTTTGTTCGAAGATGCATCTTTGGACACACACATTTTACAAAATAAGGGTGGCTCAATAATTTGTGCTAAAATGTATGTAAAAAAGTCGTAGAAGATGTATCTCCGGATACTAGGAGAATTTGTGACATTTCATGATGGTTGAGGAACACATATAAGGGTGAAAATAGCATCCCAAAAAACCCTCAAATATGACTATCCTAGCAAACAACTTATGAAAGACAAAAACAAAACAAAACAAAAATTCTTAATGCACCATATCCATTACTAGTACACCTGTGAAACTACAATAATACCCCAAGTTCTAGAGATGTTTCTCTAGATGCACCAAAACTAATTATATTTACGAATCATACCACAACTTTTGGAAGATTATTAAAGAGTACATCTTCATATACATTATAGAGATGAATCTCGGAGGCTCCAAAACTCAATACATTTTAAGATCGAGCTCGACTCAATGAAAATATTAGGAGATACATATTTGTATACATTACAAAGATGCATCTTTGGGGTTGTTTGTTCAATAATCGTTAGAAACCCTTCTCTTCGCTAAAAACACTATTCTAAGCATCTTCACTTTCGAACTCTCTCAAACCACATTCAACTTGAGCAAATTCAAATCGCATTCTTCAACATCCGTCCAATCAACAATTTCAAACAACTATTTCTAAGTTATTGATTTTTGTAAACTTTATTAAGTTTTTGTATAAATTTATAGAAATTAATTATTAGGTTATGAAATAGGTAGAATAAACATGTTTTAAAAGCTTATACATTATGAGAAGCGAGTTTGAGATGTAATTTTATGATCAACACATTATTTTTAGATTTCAAGGTCTACATTCCACCATTAACGTTCGTGAGACTTACGAGTATTTGAGAGATACCTCTAGAATTTTGCATTTAGAAACCCATAAATCACATATGCATCTCCATAGTGTATTAGTATGGATTTATTTTTCCATTTTGGATAGAACTCATAGTGTAATGCTTGTGGTGTGGTTTACTTGAATGAATCATGGTGATAAAAAGACCGATTAAGCACGAAAAGTTTTATATAATGATCGCAAAGCCATTTTCAACGCTACGTACTCGTTTCGGTATAAGTTTGTTGAGTTTGTAACATTTTAGTTTATTGCTTTTCTTGTTTTGTCTAAGTTTCATTTAGTTTACAAATGTTTCTTTGTGTGGAGTTTATTTAAATTTAGGTAGCTCTTTCGATGCTTTTGATGATGTAGTTTGGTAGTGTGTGACAACTTGAATCTGGTTGAAATCACAATTCGATTCATCAAGAGAGGAAAACCCTAAGTCCACGAAGTGACACGCCACCCGTATCGGGACAAGTGTGAGAGGAGAATTTCAAAGTACATGGTTAGGGACAGGCAGGTAATCCGGACCTGACCGTGTTGTGGCTAAGGAAGAGGCGTGCATGGGAAGAAGGCGACCGGCCCATGTCACTCGACATGGGAAGGAGAGAATCTTTACTAAGGTTAAGGATGTAAGGGAATCTCTACCTATGTTGACATGCAAAGGATATAAATCTAAATGTCTAGGCTCGAGCTATCATAACCTAAGCGGTCCGGAAGTTATCTATACGGCTTTGTAGAACGAGGGATCTGAAAGGGATAAAGAGCAAATGCTTTGGCGAAGCACAAACAATGCAATGCCGCAGACAAATGATCGTACATGCGGCAGGGAAAATAAGGAAGTCCATGCTGCTTGAAGTACTTGATATCTGGGTCAAGCAGGAAGACCATTTGGTTGTGTGAAAGTATCACCACATGATATGAGCTATCAAGTGTGAAAAGCAAATGAGTGAAGGTAACAACGATGTAAATGTGAACCAGGAAGGCATGGATAGTTAGAAGGGACTATCCACTTTTATGATTGACTCGATAAAGGAAGCAACATGATTGGCGTGTGTTGGTGACACGGACTAGAACTATGTGGGGTTGATTGTGAACCCTTTTTGTGCCCATTATCATCATCGCATCATAGACCCCTATAGATCTCATCATGGTCTTTGCTTGGTAGTGCGGCTTAGCGAGTTTGCCTAACCACTTTCATGACTATCTGACACAAAGTAAACAACGACACAAGCACCTCCATATGCGGAATAGGACTCACGTTCGTTACAAATAGGAATCAAAATATGCTCGTACACATTCGGAACAAAGTACATTGGCAAGAAAAGATGAAATCTCAACAAAATAGACAAAGGTTGTGCGTTAAATGCGCAAATAGGCATTAAAATGTGGGTTGACACATTCACGACAATCGATAACCTACAAGAAAGGCGTAAATCACAACAATTAATAGGATGCACATTCATGCCCAATCAAAGCATTAGGATGTGCATTCGTACACATTCGAACAATTGGATAACACAAGAGAAAGGTGTAAATCCACAAGCAGACAATAGGATGTGCGTTAAATGCGTAGGCACTAGAATATGCGTTCATACATTCACTACAAGCGGATAACTTTGCAAGAAGGTATAAATCCAAAACAAATAAATAGTGCGCGTTAAATGCGCGAACAAACAATAGAATGTGCGTTAGTGCACATTGAACAATGGATAACACAGCAAAGAAGGTGTCGATCAAACAAATAGACAAAGGTGCGCGTTAATGCAAACAAGCATTAGAATGTGCATTCGCATTCGAACAATTAGATAACTGCGAGAAGGTGTTAATCCAAACAAATAGACAAAGGTGTGTGTTAAATGCAAAAAGCATTAGAATGTGCGTTACGTGCACCTTGAACAATTGGATAACACGCAAGAAAGGTGTCGATTTAAACAAGCAGACAAAGGTGTGCGTTAAATGCGTAAACAAGCATTAGAATGCGTTCGTGCACATTTAAATCAACACACACACGAAAGGTGAAAACACAAGACCGAGACAATAGAATGCTGCGCATGTGTCTGGCGCAAAAATAAGGATGCTACAAATCCAAATCTCAAGTGTAAGTGTTCAATGTACCTCGCACATGAAATAAAGTGTCAAAATTAACGAGGCGGATGCTAGAAATAAAGCACCAAATACAAATCGATTGTAGATATGCAAATAAAGTAGTATAAGCATGTAAGAGGTGAAATAAAATCACAAAAATTGACTTGGGAAGGCGGTTTCCAAATCGGATGAAAAGTCAACTTCGGAATCGATTAAGAATCACATGGTTCCTTGTAAAGCATTGAATTCAAAAGGTGGCGATTTTAATTAATTAGGAGTGAAAGCGACATTTTCGGACCTTAAAGTGGCGGGGCGAAACCGTTTAGGCACGTTGCATGAAAATTCGTTCGCGTCATCCGTTACTTTGGACTTTTGAGGAAAAGTGAGTTTTGATGCCAAAAATGCCAAAAACTACGAAACAACAAAATTCATGTGTTGAATTAAGTTCCGATTCACTTTTGTTTTGATTTTTGAAATGAGAAGTGAAATGCAATTTAATCCACCTACATGTAATCAACAACTCAAAACAAATTAAAAGTGCAAGCTATGTACAAGTTTAATTGATGTTTGAGTTAAAAGTATGCAAAATGTGTATGAAAATGCATGTCCATTTACATATAATGATGTTTATGTATGAGTAAAATGCAAATGAATGTCATAAAAATATGTTCAATACATATTCAATACAAACTTTCTCCAAAATTATGCAAAGTGTATATTAAAAATCAATTAAAATCAAGAATGGATGTGTTATGGTGTTGTGAACATACAAGCATGCAAGTGTCATTAATACATGAAAAATGTGTGAAAATGTGACTCAGGCATACTTTAACGTTATTAAAATCAAACAAGCACAATAAACTTGATGCATATTCAAGAGGCTTGTGTGATGCATGAGAATCTGAAATGCAAACTAAATACAGCGTAAATGCATATACAATGCAAATGTTATGTACAAGTCAAAAGCACCAAACACTACATTTCGACCAATTATGTATGCAAACTAAGCCTTAATTCACATGAATTCAATGCAAATTATCAACCAAAATGCTCTCTAATGCATGAGCATGTGATAGGTGATAAATGTTCAATTAAAGTGGCTAAAATTCAAAGAAAAACAACTACACATGTGTATGTGTATGCGTTATGTACATTTTCCTTCACAAACACGATAACATTGCAAATCAGTTGATTCAAATAATTAACAAACAAAAATTTAAGAATCGGAATCCACACGAAATACAATCAAATTCATAATCAATTTCAAGAAAGGTCAAAGTCAAAAATCACTTAAAATAAATTGCTTAATTGAGAAGTTGACTTACTTGACCTTGAAGTTTGAGGTTGGATTGTTGAAGAATACCAAAATCAATCTTGATTGATGATGATAATCATAATTGAAGTAAATCAGCGAAGAAGAAAGACTTGATTCCTTGGAATTTGAAGAAAACACAAGAGAAGATCTTCCTCTAGCAAGAAACAAGGCAAGGTGAAGGGAGGCCAAAAAAGCTTGCCCAAGAAGATAAGGATAAGAAACCAGGCAGATCGAGTGAAGGATAGGAGGAGGCGATCGTGGTGAGAGCAGAGTGGAGGAAAAGAGGTTGGTGGCGTCGTCGAGGAGGAGGAGAATAAGCGTCGCCGGTGTGAGAGCGATCGGGGTTGATCGGAGGCATGTCGATGCGGAGTGGTGGAGGCGGCTTGGAAGGGTTCTAGTCGGTGCCTTTAGGGAGAGGAAGAGGAGTCTTCCTTTTGATTTTGCACTTTGGTTTGAGAGTTTGAGAGAATTAGAGAGTTATGAGAGTTTTGAGAGGAAAATTAAGAAAATGATTGTGTGTTCCCAAATTGTGAAGGGAAATTTATTTAGTGTGAAAAATTGGGACCTAGAGTGCCTTAGATCCAAATTAAGCCCAATCGCGATTATCAGAAATATTTTCGTACCTGACCAGCTTATTCGTCAGATGCGAAATTTGAAGTCGGAAAATGTCCCAACGAAATTGCTTGAGTGAGTTAAAATTTTGACTCGATCGAATGAAAGGTCAGGCGTCTGAATTTTGAAGTTTGACACCTTTCGGGCATCGACACATACGAAATTTTCATTGCGCTCTTTGGAGAGATTGCCTCGAACGAGGGTCTTATGATCAAAATTCGAACATAGAGTCTTCATAGAAAATGAATTCAATGGAATTTGTGAACTTTTGGCACTGGTCCCACCTTGTTTTGATGAAAATCGAACGAGATATGATTTTTCAAACTTCACGTATAAGATGAAAAATGCTCGGTACGTCTCAAAATCAACTTCGAAGAATAAAAATTTGCTCTTAAATGGTAAAGAATTGGCCCTGGACTTGTGAATAAAAGTCGGAGAGGGATTCGATACAGAATTTTAAACACCGGTCCTGCTCAGTTTTGATGTTCTAGATAGGAGTTATGGCCTTTTGGTGCACCAAGAACACGGTAAACCTCAAAATTTAGTTTATTCCACTTGAAAGATCAATTTCTTTAAAGTTTCTTCACACAATTGCTTGAGCTTGAAATTCCACAGCGATCGTGATGTCACAGAGAATGTTATGACACGATTATCGACACTCGATAATAATTCACACGATTAATTGAAGCAGTAAAGAACAATCGATTATTTACCACCTGGGTGTAACTACACACTACATGCAGGGCTACCAAGCGGGGAGGAAATTCACTTATAATAGCATTAATTAGGAATAAACCAACCGGTTTATCTCTTTCACTAAAACCTACCAATGCAACTTCAATCTAAGTCCTACTTAGACACGAGTTCCTACTCCCCTCGATCCAACGATGATATAAACCTTGTGTTTAATAGAATTGTGAAGACACTCTTCAATAAACATACTTGATTTTGTGAAGCTTTGTCACGAGACCTGACACTCGTGCTTAAGCTTTGAGTGAACAAATAACCACACAACCAAATCCTAGTCCAGGTACTTATCGAATGATAATTGCTTGGCTCACAAGAATAAGCTCTTCATTCAAATTAACGATCTGCTAAATCTTGATCACGGTTCCAAAAGCGCATCAACAGAATAAGGGTTTTTTTTCCTATTATAGAAGCAGTAGCAAGACTTTAGTTTTGGGCTTCCATAACAATAGCTAGAGTTCACTTAATTTAACCTAAAGACTTGGTCTTTTTAACAAACCAATTTAGAGTTAAATAAGATTAACCACAGAGCCACGTGAGCATGTGATCCAATAACAAAATTCATAATAAGCATTTCAGCGAAAATCACGAAAAGTCCGGGAAAAG
Organism: Vicia sativa; assembly: GCA_021764765.1. Classification (NCBI taxonomy): domain Eukaryota; kingdom Viridiplantae; phylum Streptophyta; class Magnoliopsida; order Fabales; family Fabaceae; genus Vicia; species Vicia sativa. The sequence continues at coordinate 198,800,098 of CM038793.1, read as the reverse complement.
TGAATGCGGGCGGCAAATGTCACGAATATCATAACATTGGTTATGACATCGGTCATTCTTATGATTTCCGTAAAGCGACTAACTCTCAATCGGGTTGTACTTGAATTAATCTTCTTCTGCAGAATTTATCTTCAACTCTGAATGTCATGACATCAGTCAAGACATTGGCATAAACTAGTTTTACCAAAAATTCAGGCCAACATAAAAACACTTACACGACTTGTGAACGAAAGTTGTAGATAATAGTGATAGGGACTTTCTAGTAAAAAATTATCATAAATTTTTTGGCGAGATGAGAGATATGTCTTCTGGGGCGCCCGAAACGCACTGAAAACCCAAAATTCACTTTATTGAGAAATGAACGATTAAAGTCTTTTCATGGCGAAATGCCTCGATTTGAGCGGATGAGCGGAGAATATATTGAAGTGATCCCATGCTCATGGAACCAAATCAAAATAGCTTTCTGATCAAAAAATCTTGCATCAAGCATATAAACCGAGAAATATCGATATCAGTCTTGAAATGATCTGAGATAGCCGAAACACATAGTTTCTTTCGCTAATTGAGATACTTAGAACCTGGTAACCATGCAATCAATGTTATGCCTGTGTATGCATGTATACTTATGATAATGTAATTATAAGCCAAAAATACTGAAATAAAGAGGGTAAATTTTGGGGTACAATAACATCTTCTCTCCATGCTCACCGCACCAATTTGTTGTGAATCGAATGCCTTAGAAACAAAGTATAAACTCATTTCTCATGATTAAAAAACAATAAGGGTAGAAATGATGATAAAACAATAAGAACACAAGGATTCGTTATTAACTGTTATTCTTTACTTTCTCTTCAATCAAGATTACTAGTGCACAAGAATAATAAATAACCCTCTCACTCTAAATTAGGATTTGCAGTATGCAATTATGAGAGAATAATATGCTATTTATAATAAACCTAACATACTAAACTAATGGGATTTTTCATAAATACCCCATTACAAGCTAACTTAGGGTACAAGTTAACTTAAACAATTGGACATAACAAACAAGCTCAATTTGATGCTAACATTCATAGCATCCTTTGACAACTACACCTAGAACATACTTCGACTACAACGTGTAAGGATCTTCGACACCAGCATATAAACAATCTTCGACGATATGCTAAAAATTTTGGAACTGTCGAAACCATGAAGCTACTCTTCGACCATCTAGAGTTCGATCCAAAGCGGGTTGAAGCAAGACAAAGTATTTCTCTTCCACCTGTAGTTTGTCTTATCAAATACAATGAAATCATTGCAAAATAATGATTATATATGTATTTGGTAATTTTTGAAGCATGTGACACTGCCCCACTTACTTCCTCTAGTTTCCCCGTGTCTTGAAACATCAAATTAATACGGTGTACTGCACAAGGAGACCTATACAATCTAGGAACTCCTTTTCCAACAACTTTCCAGCAACAACATTATCTATAATGATTTGAACAATATTTTGTGGGCCAACATACAACACCACTTCCTTGAAAAGGTTAAACAATGTGTTTTTAGTTTTAAAAGCACCGGAGGCATCAACAAACTTTATGAAAATAGTTCCTTTGAGGCAATAAACTAAAAAGTTGGTGAGAGTTTTCCTACAACGATCAGTCCAACCCATCTGCCATAAGAGTGCAACCTGTATCCTTCCAAATAGAACAATATTGCTCTATCTATATCTTCACGTCATCAACCCACTTATTTAACAAATGACCACAAAGGGCATGCATAGTAGGAACTTTATATCCAACATCCATGCAACAAAAAGCATCAACTACTGGTTGAAAATAAAGCGAGTTTACTGCATTCAAAGGAATACATGCATTAATAAAACACTTTGCAATAGAAAGATCACACATTTCTACCACTTCTTTACTTTTCAACACACTTTTAAAGTAGGTTGAGCTACCAGAGTTGTTATGGGTAAAAAATAAGTAGCAATGCAAGCATAATTCTTTTAGATGCAAACTCTTTCGCGGTGAATGACTCACTTTTAACCACAAATGAAGTTTTGATTTTCTTGCTCCGCTCATTAAAATGTTGTTTCATATGAAAACGAATTTATGCAGGCATTAACTTACAAATGTCAACATTTCCTACTACTCCAACCAAATGTTGCTTTACCTTATGAATTCCTCCTCCACCAAAAGCTTTGTGATAATAGATACAAACAAGAGATTTTCTATTAATATTTTCAGTACAATGTGCCCAAACTATATCTGTCTTTCCCCTAACATTATTTTCGAATTAAACTATGCGCTGAAGAGGCTTATTGTGAATGTGGTTATGATGATGGTGTTTCAGAAGATGTCATTTTCACAACTGGCAAGACCTATAAAAAATTCAATTATAAATCTTGCGAAATATGATAAAATCATTAAAAAAAACAATTTCTAATGACACAACAACAACAATTAAATTTGTAATGACACAACAACAATTTCTTAAGTTCTACAATAATTAAGGTAAATTCATATCTATATTTGTTGGAAGCATCTAAATAATAGGTATTTAGAAAGTAACATGTTTCATTATATTATGATTTTTACCACCACGTAAATATCTAAATAACCATGATCCAATGGATTGAAAAATCTTGAAACTATAAATGTAACACTAAACATTCATAATATCAAGCATAAATCATTTCTCTTAATATAAAACATTCATATTATGTATACAAATTTGACCACAGTTTTCATCAGCCCAACTGTCTTGATCAGGTCCATAAAATCCTTGCATTCAAGGGCACTCCTGTTCAACTCCCTTTCTAAGGCAATTCTTTTCAGACAGACATACTTCCACCTGCTAGCACTCTCTGGATGGTGGAAACAGATGTTATCAATAGCCACCTCAGGAACTTTAGGCAGTTTGCCAAGAGAGGGTTTCTTCCTGAGTGGAATGTCTGTGACATTCTCTTCAACATCAAAATTTGAATCCTCATCAGATTTTGAGGGTTCAGGGACCTTTCTTTTCTTGATGATTGGAGTTCTCTTTGATCTTGAGATACCCCAGAGACTTCATCTTCCCTTTGGAAGTTCCGCCTTTGTCTTTATCAACTCTCGGCCTTGCTTTCAACCACAGGAGTATGAGCGACTTGACATCCTCTCCTTGGAAGGACTTTGAGTAGAATTATGCTTTCCTTTTCTACTTATTAGCTATGCTAGGGTTAACACTAGCAATAAGGTCATTATCATATAATTCTTCATCAAGATCAATGATAGGAGGCTCAACACTTTGATCAGGGGTTTTCTCTGGAGATTTTTCGGGTTATCGTGCGAGGTTTTAGGAGATTCTTCAAGAATTTCATCAGAAGAATTCTCTGGAGACTTCTCCATGTTTTCATCAACGGGTTTTACATGAGACTTATCAGTGGTGTTAGCAACAAATTTCTCAGGGGATTTATCAAAAGGGTCATTAATAGGATTCTCAGGGGATTTCCTAACATTGTCATCAGATGTCTTGACATTCTATGTGACATCTGGATGAGTTGCTAAATTAGGGCTAGCAGATTCTTGATTCAAAGGCGAAACCCAGTGCAGTGATTCTCATTCGAATCCTAGTAACTATTCTAGCTATGGCTTGATGAACATATCTAGAACCCTCCCTATTAGCTATCTCAAGAGGAATAGAGGAAGACGGTTCAATAGTCTTACCAGATGGAGAGACTTGAGACCTTCTTGCATGTCTGGTATGAAGTTTCTTGACCCTCCCAGGATCAGTTTCCATGGCGCGTAGAGGAGTAACCTCTAAAACCTTAGTCTGCATTGTTTCTGCATTTTCCCTAAACCCAGAATCAGTGGGAGAGGGAGAACCAGCTTCCTTTGATGATGAAGATGATGATGACATGCTTTGTTGAGACATCTTGAGAGAATGAGAAAATAATTGAGGAAGTTTGAGAGTTTACGATGAGGAATGGAATGTGATACATTCAATGGAAAAAGCTGGGATATATATGACCTCTTCTTAAATTTTTGAAAAGAGATAGGAAATAATTAGCCCAATCACAATTAAATTAAATAAAATGTCTCTTTCTTCCCTTGTTGTAAGCAATATTAATTGCTCTGACTCTTCATATTGACAAATACTGACTTGCCAAATTCTCAATGACTAGCATCAGAGCTTTAGTAAAAATGTCGACCGGTTGAAGTTCAATAGCTACATGCTCGATTTAATCACCTTCTCTTCCCACAGATCTCGATGAAGTGATGTCTAATGTCAATGTGCTTAGTCTGTTGTCTTTGAATAGATTCTTAGAATATTAATAGCTTTCGAGGTTGTCACGTTACAATGTCATGACATCATGTGTGACATTATACTCGATCGACATCTTCATCCGGATCATTTGAGAACAACTTCTACCGGTACTATGTATTCGACAGTGATAGATAAAGACACGTTTTGCTTCTTTGAACCAAGAAACAAGGTTGTTTTCAAAAGAAGCATCCTCGGAAGTGCTTTTCTATCATCGGCACTACTAGTGATCGACATCCGATAGCGGACATAATTGGTTCACATCCATGAGAATACAACATACCATAATTATGTTCCACTCACATACTTGAATTCTTTTCACTTGGTTGATGTGACTTACTTTAGGTTCGACTGGTATCTTGCACTCCAGCGAAAAGCAATGTCGGTCTGTTTGTTAAATACAATAGACTTCTATCATGTACTACAAGCTTTGATCTACATTTGTCCACTTGTGTCTTTGGACAACTTTAGATGAGTAGGTCTGAGTCCTTTTATATTGGCTTTTCCATCCCAATTTCTTGACAATATTCTTTGCATACTTGCTTTGAGAGAGGAAAGTTGAGTCTTCCATCGTGTGACTTGCGGTCCAGTAAGTCGATTCTCCATGAGGCTCATTTCAAACTCCGCTTGCATTTGGTTGGCAAAATGTCTCACCGTTTTATCTGACATTCCTCCAAACACTATGTCATCAACATAAATTTGAGCCACCATTATCTTTCCTCCTTCATCCTTGACAAAGAGAGTTTATCAAACCTCGCTTTCTGTATCCTTTATCGGTGAGGAATTTTGTCAACCTTTCATACTAAGCCCTAGGAGCTTGTTTCAGACCATATAGAGCTTTCCTCAATTTGTAAACATGATCAGGAAAGTTAGTATCCACAAATCCTTTAGGTTGTTCTACATATACTTCCTCATTTAAGTATCCATTTAGGAAGGCACTTTTCACATCCATCTGAAACAACTTGAATTTCAAAATGCAAGCAACTCCTAGTAGTGTCGATTGATTCGGCTGTACGAGGAGCAAAGTCTCATCAAAATCAACTCCTTCACTTGAGTGTATCCTTGAGCAACAGTATTGCCTTATTCTGGTGACACCCTTACGCATCGACTTGTTCTTGTAGATCCACTTTGTGCCAATGATGTTTGTTCCTTGGTCTAGGAACTAACTCGATACTTCATCTTTGTTTGGTGGTTCGATTCATCTTGCATTGCTCGATCAATATTCATCGATCAAAGCCTCTTTAACATTCTTTGGTTCAATCTTAGACACAAAACAAGAGTTTGAGATGATTTCTCTAGATCTTATAATGACTCCACTGTTAGGATATCTATGATGAGTTACTTTGGATGATCTTTCTGAATTCTGATGGAAGGATCTTTATTGGCTTCCTCTGGTTCAGACTTTGGTGAAGTAGGGATAGGCACATCATCCTTATTAGACACTTGAGGTGATGTCTCAAACAATGTCTCAACATCATATGGGACATTTGTTTCCTCATGGTGATCATCGACTATGACATTTATAGACTCCATCATAACTTTGGTCACGGAATTGAATACCATATATGCTCTGCTTGTTTTGTAGAGTATCCCAAAAATTCCTTCATCACTTTTAGAGTCCATCTTTCTCCTTTGTTCACGATCGTCGAATATAGCATTTGCTCCCAAACACATGGAAATACTTCACGGTGGGTTTCTTCCTTTCCATATTTCATACGGGGTGGAGGATGTTCCACTTTCTCAAGGTGACCGGTTGTGGACATAACGGTTGTATTCATAGCTTGAAAATGAATAGGAAGCTTCTTGGCATGTATCATTGCTGCGGATTCTGTATAGTTAACTTCCTTTCCTGACTCCATTTTGTTGAGGAGTTATAGGTGAGAGAACTCATGATTGATTCCTTCGAGGAGCAGAACTCATCAAACTTGCTATTCTCGAATTCCTTTCCATGATCACTTGATTACGACATGCATCCTTCTTTTCTCTTTGAAGTCTCTTGCATAATTCCTTAAAATATCAAAAACATCGATTTTCCACGATGAAGTTTATCCGAGCAAATCTGGAAAAATCATCCTGACAACATAAGCATATCTTTTCCACAAGGCTTTCACTGCATGGGCCCGTCGGATCCATGTGCAAAGTTCTAGCACCTTAGGGTGGTCGGATATCTTGACTTTGGATGTGACATTACGGTTTGCTTTCGACACACTCACCACAAACTCTCCTTCATCGATGTGAAGTCTTGGAATCCCTTTGTGACCTCCGTAGATATGATCTTTTCATCCCTAAGATGTAAATGACCAAGTTTTTGGTGCCACGGTTCACTTCCTTTTCTTCTTTGCACATGGTGCACGGAAGAATAGTTAGTATCCTCGGACTTCCATAGGTAACAATTGTCCTTTGATCGACTCCTCTGTAACAACTTCTTGTTTTCATTGGTTCAAGACATTCGGACTTGGTGAAGTTGACCTTGAATCCCATATCACATAGTTGAGTGATGCTTATGAGATTGGCAGTCAAACCATTTACCAACAATACTCCATTTAGGTTTGGAACTCCATGGCAGTCCAAGTTTCCAACACCTTTGATTTCTCCTTTATCTCCATCTCCAAAAGCAACAAAACTAGTTGTATGAGGTTTGACATCATTCATAAGGTTCTTGATTCCAGTCATATGCTTAGAGCATCCACTGTCAAAGTACCAGTCTTCCTTGGCAGAAACTCTAAGGGAGGTGTGAGCTATCAAGGCTACAATCTTCTTCTTCCACTGTTGAGTATATGGTACCTTGTGGGTCTTAGGTTTGACATAAGGGATCGATTAGGATATCCATATAGCTTTGTAAAATGGCTTTATGTGCCCAGAACCTTCCACATAATGACATCTCCATCTTTGAAACTTTTTCTTCATGTTTCTCTGATCTTGATGTGGAGCCCTATGTTGTGACATCTGCTTTGACATAGGTTTATTAGGTTTGTTCTTCTTCTTGTTATCAACAAATTTCTTTGCGACCACGTATCACGAACGGACACATTTCACCTTATGTTGTGACATACGCTTTGACATTGGTTTGCTGCTCTTCTTCTTATCACCGGCGGGTTTCTTTGCGACCACATATCCAACCGTGCATATTTCTGCATTTTGTCCAATCGAAGGATTTCCTCTAACTTATCGGTTCAGGTTATCGACATCTTGTGAGACTTAGTCATCGATCAAGTTTGGAATTCAACACTATAACTTCCTTTGTTGAGATGACTTATAGTAGCGATTATGCGCCTTCTTTTCGACCTCGACTTCACATTCTCGATTCCACTTCACATTAGCTTTTCTATTTCTCATTTCTTTGATATACTTGACATGATCTGACTTCTTGTAAGTGTCGTGAGTTCTTGAATGTCACTTCCTCATCACTAGAATCATTATCAAAGTTACAAACTCGGAGAGGCGGTAACTAGTTTGGCGATTCTTCTTGAGTCACTTCACGAGTCACCATCGGACAGTGACAACCATTCATTTCTTACATTTCTTTAGAAAGGTAGTACATTCGACTCGAATGTGCCCGTATCCTTCACACCCATGGGATTCCTCTTTTTGACTTCCCTTTTCTTCATACTTGGATCTTCTGTTGGAGTCATAAGTTCTACTAATGTCAGATAGGATGTTCTTGACATTGGACTTTGACTTTAGGTCAATTCTCTTGATGAGTTTGTTGAGCGCCTTCCAAGCATAGATATTATACGAGATCTTCTCTTCATCATCTTCCTTGCTTTCATCTTGATATTGGATACAAGGGCTATGCTCTTGTTTTTCTTGTCAACATTGTCAGATCCCCATCTCAAATGTACGAAGTGATCCAATAAGTTCATCGACCTTGAGTTGCGATATCTTGAGCTTCCTCTATAGCAGTCACCTTCATTGCAAACCTCTTAGGCAAGGATCTGAGAATCTTTCTCACTAGCTTTTCTTATGACATCTTCTCTCCCAATGCTCCTGAGGTGTTGGCAACCTCCAAGATGTTCATGTGAAACTCATGAATGGTTTCATCTTCCTTCATCTTGATTCTCAAATTTGGTAGTGAGCATCGAAGTCTTGACATTTTCACCTTGGATGTACCCTCAGGTGGTTTTGAGAGTGTCCCAAACATCCTTGGCGGATCACATTGATGTACAAGTCGAAAATATTTACATCAATTCCATTGAATAAGGCATTCAATGCTTTAGAGTTGCGATGCTAGCTCTTCTTCTTCTTTGCTCCATTCTTCCTCAGTTTGGGCTAGTAGTCCCATCTTTCTCAAGCTTGGTGGGATGTTTCCATCCTCTGTCGTGACTCTCCAGCCTTGTTATCCGATGACTTTAAAAATGGAACCATCGAGATTTCCGATAATCATAGTTAGATCCATCGAGAATAGGTGGTTTACTCCCAAATCCTCCTTCCTTGTCCATGCGCGAAAATAATATCCTAGATCTCACCCATAAATAACGAGGTGCACGATTTGATGCAATTGAAATTCTGGCGGCGGATCGTGATGTCACGAGAGAATGTTATGACCGATGTCGACACTCTGTTAACAATTCACGATTAATTGAAGCAGTGATAAAGAACACGTTTAATTATTTACCCGATTCGGTGTGTAACTACACCTACATGCAGGGGCTACCAAGCCGAGGAGGAAATTCACTATTAGTAGTATTAATTGGAATAAACCAACGGTTTATCTCCTTCACTTAAAACCTACCCAATGCAACTTGATCTAAGTCCTACTTTGACACGAGTTCCTACTCACCCCTCAATCACAAGCGATGATATAAACTATTGTTTAATAGAATTGTGAAGACACTCTTCAATAAACATACTTGATTTTGCTAGCTTTAATCAAGAGACCTGACACTCGTGTTTCAAAGCTTTGAGTGAACAAATAACCCTTACAACCAAATCCTAGTCCAAGGCACTTATCAAATGATAATTGCTTGGCTCACAAGAATAACTACAATTCACAAATTAACAGTCTTCTAAATCTTGATGCGGTTCAAAAGCGTGACGAGAATAAGGGTTCTTTTCCTATTATAAAAGTAGTAGCAAGACTTCAGTTTTGGGCTTCCATAATAATAGCTAGGGTTCACTTAATTTAACCTAAAGACTTGATCTTTTTAACAAACCAATTTAGGGTTAAATAAGATTAACCACGAGCCACGTGAGCATGTGATCCAATAACAAAATTCATAATAAACAGCTCAACAAAAATCTTGAAAAGTCTCAGGAAAAGTGAATCTGCAGAAGAGCAAATGTCACACAGAATGTCATAACATTGGTTATGACATCAGTCATTCTTCCGCAGATTTCCAGCAAAGCAGCTAACTCTCAATCTGAGATGTACTTGAATTAATCATCTTCTACAGAATTTATCTTTAACTCTGAATGTCATGACATCAGTCAAGACATTGACATAAACTAGTTTTACCAGAAATTAAGGCCAACATAAAAACACTTACACGACTTGTGAACGAAAGTTGTAGATAATAGTGATAGGGACTTTCTAGTAAAAAATTATCATAAATTTTTGGCGAGATGAGAGATATGTCTTCCGGAGCACCCGAAACGCACTGAAAACCCAAAATTCACTTTATTGAGAAATGAACGATTAAAGTCTTTTCATGACGAAACGGCCTCCGATTTGAACAAATGAACTGGAGAATATATTGAAGTGATCCCAATGCTCATGGAAACAAATCAAAATAGCTTTCTGATCAAAAAATCTTGCATCAAGCATATAAACCGAGAAATATCGATATCAGTCTTGAAATGATCTGAGATAGCCGGAACACATAGTTTATTTCGCTAATTGAGATACTTAGAACCTGGTAACCATGCAATCAATGTTATGCATGTGTATGCATGTATACTTATGATAATGCAATTATAAGCCAAAAATACCGAAATGAAGAGGGTAAATTTTGGGGTACAATAACATCTTCTCTCCATGCTCACCGCACCAATTTGTTGTGAATCGAATGCCTTAGAAACAAAGTATAAACTCGTTTCTCATGATTAAAAAACAATAAGGGTAGAAATGATGATAAAACAATAAAAACACAAGGATTCATTATTAACTGTTATTCTTTACTTTCTCTTCAATCAAGATTACTAGTGCACAAGAATAATAAATAACCCTCTCACTCTAAATTAGGATTTGCAGTATGCAATTATGAGAGAATAATATGCTATTTATAATAAACCTAACATACTAAACTAATGGGATTTTTCACAAATACCCCATTACAAGCTAACTTAGGGTACAAGTTAACTTAAACAATTGAACATAACAAACAAGTTCAATTCGATGCTAACACTCATAGCATCCTTTGACAACTACACCTAAAACATACTTCGACTACAACGTGTAAGGATCTTCGACACCAGCATATAAACAATCTTCGACGATATGCTAAAATTTTTGGAACTGTCGAAACCATGAAGCTACTCTTTGTGATACAGTGAACTGACTTTTTAGTTTTTGTATCGCAAATGTGCGGATAGCAAGAGTCGCCACCGACTTTTATTTTTATCCAATTAAGGGAAGGTAAAAGTACAGAAAAAGACCTTGTTAGATTAAAGTAAGGAGAAGGTTATGAAAAGGAAGGTATTAGCACCCTTTCCATCCGTAGTTATCTCAGACTCTTAGTTACTCTAGATCACTTTAAAATTGTGCTTTCTGTGTGTTTGACAAAAATGTTTTGAAAAGGCATTTCGCTTTGACTCTGTAATGATTCATGTAGGAATGTATACAAAGTGTTTGGAAATGTTTTGTTTTGAAAAGTGTTTGAACTTTGACAAAAAGTGTGTGGTGTGAAAAATATTTGATTTGAGCAAGCAACTAAAAGTCTTATTACCCACTCAGAATTGGTCGTTTTCGTGCTTCTACGTTCCTTTAGAATAGCGCTAGCCGTACCATTAGTTGGTAGGTAACTCCATTCGTTGGATGTAAGCGGGACATTCGAAGGGACATCGGATGGTCATAGAAAGCAACTTGTAGGAAGTATCCTAGCACATTCGAAGGGACTATCATCATTTTCGTGGCGACAATCGGGTCAAGATCATGTATTCGTGGCGACATCGTGGGTCTATGATCTTTGTATCGAAGGGACTATGATGATTTGTTTGGAAAAGCGGTGCTAGAATACCTCTACGTTCGAGGGACATGACCATTTTGAATTCGTAAGGCAACGAGAGAGAATTACCCTAAGGGGTGCATGTGTGAAAAGAGTGTGTTGATTCAAATATTTTATCTTGCAAATTAGTGAGCTATGTTGATTATTATCTTTCCATACGCCTAATTACTAGCAATTTATAGGTGCGGAAATTAAAATGCGGAATGTAAAGATGCGGAAAGGTAAATCCTCGCTATTACAAGGCTTTGGGGCGATACATAATTTAAAATGCGGAAAAATAAAGGCCTAATTTAAACTATTACATCCCATATACAGTTACATTATTGGAAAAATAAAATGATAAAGAAAAAATTATGCGAATCGGATCACTGCAAGAGAATGAGAAATCGGAAAAGCTGCGATATAGATCGAACAAGAGAAAAAAAGTTAGAAAAATGCAAATTTTAAAATAAGAAAAATATGTCATGCTGGAAATACTATAAATATGTTAAAATAAATTTTTGGGATTTTTTGGATGCATTTTGATAATTAAAAATGAATTAAAAGTGATTTAAATGCAAAATTATGAATAAAAATAAATATGCATGCAAAATTATATTTTTTAATTTATTAAATTAAATAAAGATTTTATGAAAATAATGTAAAAAGAAAAATAATTTTTGATGATTTTTTAATGCAGAAATAAAATATTGAAAAGAAATTAAAATGATATGCAAATATTAAATAATTAGAAAATGTGAAAAATATTGAGTTTTGTAAAAGAGGAAAACCAAATGGTCCTGGCATGGTTCAAACTGGAGACATGTGAGAGCATCTACCAACAGGAAACACCTTAACCAACTGAGCCAAGTGTGCATGCTGTTTGGAAACCGGAGCGAGTAAGTTACAAACACGCGTCGCTTTCCAATTGCCTCGTCTCCGCGCCAACGATCGTCTTCTTCATTTTGAATTTTCAAAAGCTTGCGTCGGCCTTCCTTCGACGCTACAAGCCCTGGCAAAATCAAAAAACCAGCATACGTAATATAAATGAATTGTGAATACATGTATCAATTCGTTTCATCCCGATCACTCGGTATGCCTAGTTTGGTCCAATTTTCATGTTTGAAGAAACCCTAATTGAAACGGAAAACCTAGCCATGGTGATTTTCGTTCGGTCACTAAAGCATAATTGGGCTACCGGATAGCTTGCAAACTTGATGCTGATCATGAATAAACAATCAAAACTTGTCAATAATGCATAAAAAGCAATCGATTTTGAAAAATAAGAACAAACCGAAATCGTATTTGTCCGATTCTTGATGGTTTTGGATGATATAAAGTCTGGATCGATTACGGAGATGTCGAGGAATGTATTGGACACCTCAAAATCAATTGAAAAATTTGGAAGTATGATGGCCACTTGTTTGCCCGGATTTTTGAGTTCTAGGTTAGGGTTCTTGAGCCAATTTTTCGTTCTCTCTTGATAGGTATGCATCATACATTTATCTTTGGATGGATTTGGGATGGTTTTGGAAGAGAATCAATCAATATTCAAAGCAAATCAAATTTGATTTTGTAAAAATCAAATTTTCAAAATGATTAATTTCCATCCAATCTTGCCATATTGATCAAATTTCAAAATTTGCTGGCCTTTGTGAGTTGCTTGAGTCTCAAGGAAGGAATAAAAATCAATCTTGCAATTAATTTTGATTTTATACTTTATTTTTGAATTTAATTTGTATTTAAATGAATAAATTCAAAATTAAATAGAAAAATAAAAATAAAATTCGTGGCATTGGGCTTGGATATTCCTAATTGTATGAGGAATAAGTTTGGATGAAGAAAAAGCAAGCCCATTTGCAAAAAAATTGATTTTTAGAAGTATTTCTCTTTGTGCATTCCTTCAAAATTACCCAACTTGTGAATGGTGTATCTTGCTCATTTTTCCACATTTTTGAGTGTTCTTGGACTTTTTGAAAATCTCTAAGAGTCATCTAACCAACCTCTTTGGTCTCATATCAATTGGAGTTTCCATGCTCAATATATCTTCAAAACAAAAAGTTGACTTTTTGTTGACTTTTAAAATGACCTGTAATGTTTTGAGCCATACTTCTCAAATGAAGCATTTTTTGGACATTCTTGTGAGACATGAAGTTGTAGAGAATTGAATTTCCTTCAAAACAAGAGGTGGTGAAAAAATTTCTGAGAAATTATGAAGAAGTTATGATCAGTCAAAGTTCAGTTGACTTTTCACCTAGAAACCCTAATTTAGAAAGTTTGACTTTTGAGCAAATCTTGAGTTTTCTTGATGAATCATGATCAACCCTTGATCAAATGATGAATGTAACTTAAAAATGAGGATGTTGACCAAAAATCATGAGGTTTGACTGTATGTTGACCACAGTTGACTTTTTGTCAATCTGTTGATTTTCAACCATCTGAGCAATTGTCTAAGCAATCTTGACTTGTAAGGCTTGAAACTTGACATGGAAAATCTTTGAAGCATATGAGGAGGCATGAAGACCAATAGAGATGTTGGAAGTCCATTTTGACCTGAGAATTGCCAAACCCTAGTTTGGGTTGATTGTCTAGGAGAGAGTTTGTCTGATCAACTCTTGAGGAATCCTTGAGTATGGATGTATGAAATATCTTGAGAAGATGGAGGGAAAATTTTGGGGTATGACACTCTTCGACCATCTAGAGTTTGATCCAAAACGGGTTGAAGCAAGACAAAGTATTTCTCTTCCACCTGTAGTTTATCTTATCAAATACAATGAAATCATTACAAAACAATGATTATATATGTATTTGGTAATTCTTGAAGCATGTGACACTGCCCCACTTACTTCCTCTAGTTTTCCCATGTCTTGCAACATCAAATTAATACGGTGTACTGCACAATGAGACCTATACAATCTAGGAACTCCTTTTCCAACAACTTTCCAGCAACAACATTATCTATAATGATTTGAACAATATTTTGTGGGCCAACATACTACACCACTTCCTTGAAAAGGTTAAACAATGTGTTTTTAGTTTTAGAAGCACCGGAGGTATCAACAAACTTTATGAAAATAGTTCCTTTGAGGCAATAAACTAAAAAGTTGGTGAGAGTTTTCCTACAACGATTAGTCCAACCCATCTGCCATAAGAGTGCAACATGTATCCTTCCAAATAGAACGATATTACTCTATCTATATCTTCACGTCATCAACCCACTTATTTAACAAATGACCACAAAGGGCATGCATAGTAGGAACTTTATATCCAACATCCATGCAACAAAAAGCATCAACTACTGGTTGAAAATAAAGCGAGTTTACTGCATTTAAAGGAATACATGCATTAATAAAACACTTTGCAATAGCAAGATCACACATTTCTACCACTTCTTTACTTTTTATCACACTTTTAAAGTAGGTTGAGCTACCAGAGTTGTTATGGGTAAAAAATAAGTAGCAATGCAAGCATAATTATTTTTAGATGCAAACTCTTTCGCGGTGAATGACTCACTTTTAACCACAAATGAATTTTTTATTTTCTTGCTCCGCTCGTTAAAATGTTGTTTCATATGCAAACGAATTTATGCAGGCATTAACTTACAAATTTCAACATTTCCTACTACTCCAACCAAATGTTGCTTTACCTTATGAATTCTTCCTCCACCAAAAGCTTTGTGATAATAGATACAAACAAGAGATTTTCTATTAATATTTTCAGTACAATGTGCCAAAACTATATCCGTCTTTCCCCTAACATTATTTTCGAACTAAACTATGCGCTGAAGAGGCTTATTGTGAATGTGGTTGTGATGATGGTGTTTCAGAAGATGTCATTTTCACAACCGGCAAGACCTATAAAAAATTCAATTATAAATCATGCGAAATATGATAAAATCATTAAAAAAACAATTTCTAATGACACAACGACAACAATTAAATTTGTAATGGCACAACAACAATTTCTTAAGTTCTACAATAATTAAGGCAAATTCATATCTATATTTGTTGGAAGCATCTAAATAATAGGTATTTAGAAAGTAACATGTTTCATTATATTATGATTTTTACCACCACATAAATATCTAAATAACCATGATCCAATGGATTGAAAAATCTTGAAACTATAAATGTAACACTAAACATTCATAATATCCAACATAAATCATTTCTCTTAATATAAATACTTATTATGTATACATGTTTACATAATATCTTCAACTATTTATATTTACATAATATCTTCAACTATTTGAAATACACTAAGAGTTACAAATTTCAAAAGGCAACTAAGAAAAAACTATTTTGCTCGGATATATCCTCACTTGAGTTCTTCATACAATAACTCCAAACAGAAACCTAAAAAAGACTAAGAGGGGGAAAATTCACGGTGATGCACAAAGATGAAGAACGACTCGGTTGTGGTGCACGAAGATGAACTAGAACAAACTGGCAGTGGTGCACGAAGACAAAGAGGAACAAAGTGGTGGTGGTGTTGCACCCCAAATTTTATCCTGCTATTTTTTTACTCGCATTTTGTTTATAAAAAAAAAAAGTCATTCACTCATTGCATTCACATCATTACGTCGTATTTAAATTGACCAAAAGTCAGTTTAAATCGATATTTGCATCATTTTTAATTATAAATTACCTATTATCTTACTTCATGCATTTTTACCTCTCTGCCTGTTTATTGCATTATTTTTAAATTATTTATATGTCGATGATATCGATACTTCGATTTTACAAACAGACTGCTAAAGGCGATTCGATACTATGCAAAAATTAGCGGGAAAAATATTTCAAACTTTTATCTTTTACTCACTACTTTATGAATCTCGTGTCGCGTAGATCATGAAAATATCTCCTAATTTTTCGATACATTTTTGAGTCTCGTTTTTAACCGTAAACGTTTTAAAATCGGGTATTCTTTATTATCATTTTATTTTAATTTTAACCATTTCAATAATTTTTCTTTAATTTACAAGATTCGTAGTTTATTTTAATGTGCTCATTTTATTTTTTCGGATAATTTATTGTCCGAACTTTTATCATTTTTTAACAATTTTAAGTGTAAATTTTTATCTCAAAAAAAAATTAAACAAAGTGTTGTTGGGCTTTTTAATTTTTACTAGATCCATTTTTGTGGCCCATTTAATTATGAGGTCATTTTAGGCATTTTAAAAAATTTTGTTTAACCTAATGTTGTAGTATATATATGTATGTTATAATTGAGAAGGGAGGAGGGCCAATTTTGAAACACTGAAAGAGAGGCAACGGATTAAAAAAAAACAAAAGTTATAAAAACATCATCTTCTAAACCCCGGTCTTCATTTCCATCGTCCCTTTCAATCCCCACAGCCTGTTCATAATCTCCTCTGTTCCTCTGTTTCTCACCCTGTGCCCTCCGCCGTTTCCATTCACCCTCAGCCTCACTCTCGTTTCCGCCGCTGTCACCCTCTCGCCGTATAACCCCATCGTAACATCATCTTCTTCGTCAAACCCACCATCTTCTCGGCCAACCTTCATATCTGACCACCATCCATGACTCAGTCCATCTCACCGTCGTGGTTCAAATCCAGTGAACCCCTCATCTCCTTCTCAAAACCCCTTCGCCGTACATCGCACCTCTGTTTCACTCATTGTCTCAATCTCACCTTTTCGTCCCTTCACGTCATCGTTGCCCATACCTCACGTAACTCACACCCTTATTCTCCTTTCTCTCTGTCTCCATCCTTTCTTGATCTTGGTAGCCATTCCTCCATTGCAACCCTCGTCTTCTTCGTCACTCTTACCACATACTCCCTTATGTTCTTTCCGTGTTACATACTCTCTGTCTTGACAAACAACATTCTCATCGTTCAAAACCCTCATTTCCTTCTTGCTAGCTCGCTCCCATCATCCTTCGTTCCCAGTTAACCCATATCTCATCTTCATCTTCTCGAACCACGGCCGGTCCACGGTCTCATCTTCGCTACATCCCGTCTCACCTTCCTCCAATCGCCGTACCCCCATTTCTCCACTGTTACCGCCACTCATCCTCGCCGTTCCGGCCACCGTACATCCATTCCTTCACTGTTACTACCCAACCTTCGTCTCCGTTTCGCATCAACAGCCGCAGTCCTTCATCTCGCCTCAGTCTCTGTCGTAGAATCGTGTTTCCAACAGCAACAACCTTGTTCTTGTTCGACCAACTACCCAACCATCATCTCCTGCCGTCTCTTCACCGTAAATCCACTACAGAAGCCACCAGTGAGCTTCTCTGCCTCTGTTTCAGGTTTCGACAAGTTTCGGTAAACTTCGACATCCTTATCATACATTGTTATTTAATCTGAGTTGTTTGTGTTAAACCTTGGTAATTTCTATTGATTGAAATGTTTTGTGAATGTAATATGTTTTGATCTGTAATAATTATTTTATTGGAATATGTGGATGCAAGAACCCCATGATATCTTTGTTAAAATGTTATGGTGAATTTCTGAACAGAATAATTCTATTATTATAATTTGCTGCCTTGATTCGACGGATGCGGTTTTGTGTTGATAAAAGTGTTGATATCCATTTTTGGTTTCGATGATGGTTTAGTATCGATGATGTGTTTATCCGCGTCTAATACAAGAAAACTAAGGATATATATTGTTGTATTTCTTATTATGTTGTGTTTGAAGCTTGAATTCAATTTTCTTATTATGTTGTGTTTGAGCTTGAATTCAATTTAGTCACGAAACCGTATGGACACATACATTTAGAGTATTCGGTTTGGTTTATGGCGAGTAATTGATCTGAAGATTCGTATCGGTTTCAATGAAGGTTTGATGTCTATATCGCGTTTATTCGCGTAAGACTTAACAGAAACTTTTAGGATGTTATCTTGTTTTAATTTTAATTTCGATTATGGTTTGTGTGCGAATAATATTCGGTAGTTTCAATGATGGTTTTATGATTGACCGCATTACTCGCGTGTAAATCTAACCGAGAAACATGTCGGGACAGCCATGCTATTATGCTACTTTCATTTCAATTGGAATTGTGAATGAAACAATACTCGTGTAGTTTCGATGAAGGTAATGGTAATATTGCGTTTATTCGCGAGGAACCTAGCCGAGAAACTATGCGGGCAACTTTGTTGTTATTCCCTTTGAGGCGATTTCGAGCAAGAATATTTTTCGTAACATCATTTTTATTGCTATTCTCAATCAAAGTTCAAACTATGTTACTATGCTAGTTTTATTTCAATTTGAATTGGAATTGCGAGGGAAGTAATATTAGTGTAGTTTCGATGAAGGTGGCGATAATGCCACGTTTATTAGGTGTAAAAATCTAACCGAAACCATTAAATTTTGTATTTCTTTCATTTTATTTCGATTGAAGTTTGTGAATAAAGATATATTTGTTTAGTTTCGATGATGGTTTGACAATGATACCGCATTTACTTGCGTGTGAATTTGGCGAGAAACTTTTGGGCAGCGTGCCATATCCTTTATATTGAATTCGAGTAAGAAAGTCATTTTATTTCAAGTATATTTGAGTGAATAGTGGCTGTCCGGACTTTGCTTCAATCAATTAATTTGGATTAATTCTAGTTTTATTTCATGTGCATAAGTGCTGCCGGTTTTGATTCATGTGGTTTAAATGTGTTTAGAACTCGATTTTCCATGATTCAACTTTGGATTAATTAATAACTTGTGCGGCTTCTTTGGTTTCAATTACAATCATTGCTTATTCGTATACATAGTTCATGTTAATTACATTTTAATTTTATTTCTTCATTACTAACCATGTTTTGATTCGATGCGATTTTATGTTCATTTTATTTCACACTATGCTACTAATGTATCATTATTTGTGAAGATATCAGGGATGGTTCAAGCATACATTCTATCTTGTCGCATCTACATACATTTTTATATACTCTTGTTCATATTACTATTTTTATTTAATGTTTAATATTTAGTATTGTACATACAATATACTTGCATTTTTACTTTATTTTATATTTTATATTGTAAATATAATTATACTTATTATTATTTTTATTCTTACATTTAGTATTGTAAATATACATATTATATTTTTTATGCTTAGTATTGTAAATATATTATATACATACTATTATTATTATAGTTTATCTATTAATTCGTAAATAAGTTCGAATCTAATTATATTAATCTTCTTTGTGCGGCAATTTCATATTTTTAATTCAATTTAATTTTTGAATATGTATGAACACAAGTATAGTATTTAATTTCTTAGATTTAATTTTTATAATCTGTTCTAATATAATAAAATACAATAATCTGCGTTTAAGCTTCTTAGCATTTAACTTTTGTTATTATTACATTAAGATACAATTACTTCTGGTTTCTCGTTAACTTATCTCTATCCCGTTCGAATAATGTATCCCAATCCCTTGTTGCGTTGTAAATAATTTTACCGCTTTCCATCTTTATTTTACCGTTTAATCCCCATTTATATTTGATGTATCCTCTCCCAGAACAATTCTTGTAATAATTTAGTGCACATTTATTTTATTTAATTTAAGCATCACTTACACAAAACCAAAAATCTTTTTAAACTAATATTTGTAAATCATTTTAAACCCGTAAGTCGACAAAGCTACGAGCGTCGCGATGACCTCACATGCTGCGTATACGCTTGATCCGGGCCTTCTTACGGTGAGCCTATTTCGATTAATTGTTCCAATTGGTCGTTATAGTAGACTAGCCCACTTTGCTAGTACACATGCAATTTAATTGTTTTATACTTAGGTTGGCCACCTTGTATGGGCTTTGTCGATTTTACTTGTTATTTGCAATTATCTCGATCCTATTCTTTCTCCATTCACCAAGCATTTAAAACACTTTCAATAAAACTCGACCCAACGTCGAGTCTTCTTCTCAAACCTCGATCCAACGTCGAGTTATTTTCAAAAATGAATTCCTACAAAACAAAAAACATGGTGCTATGGTATTTAAGTAAATCGTTAGAGGACAACGACGATTTAATTAAAATGTAAAATATTTGGGCCATTAGAGGTAACCCAATGACTTAAATACTTTATTCCATACATAATAAAAGTGAACTCGAGTCTTCTTCTCAAACCTCGATCCAGCGTCGAGTTATTTTCAATCCATGTTCTAAACAAAAATAG
The DNA here is from genome assembly GCA_021764765.1 of Vicia sativa. Classification (NCBI taxonomy): domain Eukaryota; kingdom Viridiplantae; phylum Streptophyta; class Magnoliopsida; order Fabales; family Fabaceae; genus Vicia; species Vicia sativa. The sequence continues at coordinate 198,779,516 of CM038793.1, read as the reverse complement.
TGATATGGTATTTAATTAAATTGTTAGAGGATAGCCCGCGATTTAATTAAAATGTAAAATATTCGGGCCATTAGAGGTAACCCAATGACTTAAATACTTTATTCCATACATAATAAAAGTGAACTTTGTTTCACCTCACTCTTTTCATAATAAAGATTTTGGATGAGAGATGATTGGTTGACCTCGATCACCAATCTCGAGTATTGAATCGTTAGAGGATAGCCACGTTTTGGTACTTGTCATCCACATTTAAAATCAATTCCAACTCACTCAAACTTCTTTTGTGCGTCCAGCACCTTTTACCTTTAAACCCTTTTCAAGATTAGACATGATTCATTTATAATTGAGATGCTTCTTCCTCTATTCCCAAGGTTTTCGACTTTTCCACTTGAGTACTAGAGGTGTTCTCAAACCCTCCCTCGTGTTGGTGCGTAGTCCTTTATTCTTTATCACACCTTGTGGGCGTTAGGCGAGTCTTCTCCTTTAAAAATGACGACTTGTCTTTTCATTTAAAATCAATCAACAAACAATCATTTTCTAGAAGAACTACGGAGTTTTGACTTTCCCATTGCGAGGGAATCGTGAGCCGCGGTTTCAAAACCGTGTCAAACTCAAAAATAATAAAAACATTTCTCCTCTCTTTCTTTCTATTTTTAAATTTAGAAGATCGTAAAAAATTTTACATTAACACACAACCACATTTTGAACTAAATGGGTACCATCGAGTACGATGGATGTGAGGGGTGCTAATACCTTCCCCTTGCATAACCAACTCCCGAACCTATATCTCTTATTTTCGTAGACCGTCTTATCCTTTTCTTTCGTGGGTTTTATCTATATTTTCCCGTTCTTCTTTTAGAACAAATAAAATTAGGTGGCGATTTCACGGTTTTTTTTGAAAAATTTAATTAAATGATTTTTTTTGAAGAAAATCGAGTTGCTTCAGTTGGCGACTTCACTGGGGATTTTTTCTCAAGCGAGTTAACTCTAGTTTAGTTCACTGTATGGTTGTGTGTTTATTGTTTTACTTTCTTCTTTGTATTTTATTTTATTCTTATGCTTCAGTCATTTTTTTCTATGCTTTATTTATTATCATGTGTATATATCCATTGTGTGGAATTCTTGATGGGATTATTGATACATAGATAAGCCCCTACCGACTTCTAGGTCACCTTTTTAGGAATAGAGGTTGCGTAGCCTAGGTCCACGACTCCATTGTCTTGTTGGCCGGCGAAGACTCGGCTTAGAGTTGGTTGTTTTAAGGAGGTTGTTGGCCGCGATAGCGCGGACATCAATCTTTGGACAAATGACCTATAACTCTAAGTTTGTTCATGTTGTCTAACCAGACCAAGCGCTCAATTTTGGATTTTGAGTATCCGTTAAGCATTTCTTGGGGTATACTTTTCCAAATACTATTACCACGTAGGCCTCTCGCGTGATGATAGTGTTTGTTAAAAGGGGATCTGAGACTCCAAGAAACACTTAGCAAAAACCTTAAAACTATCCTATGGGGAATTATTGGGTAGAAAACTTAGAGTCATCCTATCCTAGGAATCCACCTAATTAGGTTGTTTGATTACCTGTACCATCCCTATTTCACGTCTCTGTGAACTTATTACTGTTATTATGTTGCATCCCATTCGTATATGTGACATTACGTTTCATTACATCTTTTTCATTGATGACATTACATTTCATTGCATCCATCTGCATATTTCATGCATACATTCAAGTTGTCGAAAAACTCATTTTGTCTGTCTCTGTCTTCAGTTGTTGATTTACTGTCAAGTTGATTCCTCTGCACAAGTTCGGAACTAGAGCCAACGTCAGAGAAGAATGGAATACCAAGAGCAACACGATGTAGAAGTCAGAATGGAAATCGATGAGTTGAAGTCGGGCATGACTAGACTTCTTGAAATGATGCAAGTTACGATCGCGGTGAACAACCTCGAAGGGTAATTTAAAAGTCTCGGTGCTATTGTTGATCCTCGATCTTCCGGATGCGATTACTACTTGGCGAATTTGGGCTACCTCGGAATTCGTTCCACCTATTGCAACTTCTCAATGGTTGGCGAGTCTTCCGACCAGTTTTGAGCTCCAGTTTCTTGAGCCTCAACCGATTATACATCTTGCTCCTCATCGACCTTTTGTGCATCAACCTCTGCGAGTTGCTTATGAGAATCCTCTCTTTGATTACGTCTTGACACTCCACGAAGTGTGGTCGAGAAGATTTTGATGAACTTGAAGAAGTCCATGAGCAATATCATACTTTGGAAAGAAGGATGAGAGCTATGGAAGGCAACGATGTCTTTGGTATTCTTTGAGAGAACATGTGTTTGGTTTACGATCGGTTATGCCTCATAAGTTTAAAACTCGATGTCGAGAAATACAAGGGCACACTTGTCCAAAAGTCATTCTTGATGTACTTGGAAAATGTGCCTTATCTGAGGAATGACAAGCTTAACATCCTTGTTTCCAGGCGACGAGTGGAGCTTCATTGAAGCGATATATGGGACTTGAGAAAGACCATATTCAATGCTTCGAGGATCGATTAATGCTTTCATGAAACAATACCACTACAATCTTGACATGGCTCGATCGCCGTCAATTGCAAAATATGTCTCGGTGATAAGGAATCTTTTAAGGAATCGCTCAGCGGTGGAAAGCGGCCACAGTTGAACCACCCTTATCGAGAAGGAGCTCATTGGTTTGTTTATGGATACCTTGTCCCTTTCTATTGGGAGAAAATGATTGGTAGTGTGTCCTCTCGCCCAGTTGGTGACTATTGGCCAAAGGCTAGAAGAGGGAATCAAGAGAGGAAAAGTGTACATTCTTTGGAATCCTCTGGTGGTGCCAAGAGATCTTTTGGAAACTTCCATAAGAAGAAAGAAGGTGAAACTAATCTTTGTCGAATTGAAAGGAGGACCTCGCCGTGAGCCTCAAAACTATGACCAAGCACGGTAGATGTTGTCACTCCTGCGGTCAAGGCTCGACCAATCGGATCCCGACATCGGTGGTGGACAAAATCGAACCGCAATGCAAGGAGTAGGACTCAATTGACCTATTCAATGACTTACTTTGCATTGTATCCTCATTTGGTTGAGCTAGGTCTAATCACAACTAGGCCTCGACTCCTCGGATCCTCTCCCGGTCGGTTTGGGTGATCTTCATTGTGAGTTCCATCGAGGCTGCTGGTCACGATTTGGAGCAGCTGCTGTTGAAGGCTAAGGTTCAAGAGCTAGTCGAAGCAAGGAGATAAATTTTGGAGATCCTCCACCAAATGTTATCAATAATCCGTTGCCGGGAAAAAGTGGTGAAGGCGGGTCGAGAATATCCCAGTTACTTCCTAAAGCCGGTGTTTCAGACGGAATGACTCATCCTTATGGCGATTAGTCACTAGGCCATGTTTCTTTTGTTTGCATTTTCCTTTTGTTTATGTTAAAATGTTGCTTTCAAATCTTGTTTGTAATTTCGTGTTAGTTTTAATGAAATGAGCATTACCTTTATTTTGAAATCATCTACATTTATCGCTTTCAAAATATATATTTTCCATGTTTAATTTCTTTAAACTCTTGATTTTGCAAATATTGGAGGAGGATGATAAAAACAAGGTACCCATAATTGATGTTGGTATGCTTTGAATAAAACTTTCTTGATGATATCGAGGAAATAAGGAAGTTAAACCTTTGTCAACCCTTGAGCCTAGAAGTTGGAGTTTCTTTTCATATGAAAACCCATAATTTTAACACAGGAATTCTCGATTTAATTCGGATGTGCATTCATTCAAGACGCCTTTCAATAAAGGTTGTATTTAATCAAGTTTCCTTCACACGCCTCAAAGAAGTGTCGAAGATGCCCTCCAAATCAAAAAGAGACAATGATGGTTCCCCGTAATCATGAAAGTCAAGCAGTCACTATCTTTCCAAAAAATATATATAAAAAATTGGGCCATCCCGCTGACCGTAATCTTAAATGGAACGGTTCAGGCAAAAGTTAGGGATAAACAAATTTTCAAAAAAAGAGTTGACCAAAGTCTTCAAACAGCAAAATGTTGCAAAAAAAGAAGTGACTGCTATCTTAAGAATATATCAGTTTCTGAGCCATCATCAATATCAGTCTACAATCCAAAATCTATTGGAATCTAAATGCACAATCTGATTTAACTGAGCGTAGGACTGAAGAACATCACGAAGATTGGGTCGGCTACAAATAAATTTTGAGCCTTTATCCTTTATTTCTTAAACCGTGAACGGACCACGTTCTGACCCTCAAAGACCTAATTGAAGCCAAGTTTCTTTTGAAAGTATACTACAACAAGGTTGCGTAATATGACTCCTAAGATCTTTTGCAAATCAATTGTCTTGGTATATCCATACATTGGTTTTCTCTTTCGCCTTTTAAATTTTTTAAACCGCTGTGTTTTAACCAGTGATCCATTTTTTTTATATACAACAACTACATCATTTTGAAAAATGATTTTTATTTCAAAACTTGTGCATGAACTTTGCATTAAATTTACCATGTTTGAATAAACAATTTTTGCTTGCAAATAAGCTTTCATCATCAAGGAAGTCCAAACTGTTAGGAAACTTGGTCGATAATCTAATCGGGGCAAGTATTTTCGGATCTGTTACGAATCGATTCAAGATTTGTTGCTCAATGCAAGTCATTATCAGAATTGTTTTAATCAGAAGATCTTTTTCAAGACTTATACCGGGGCACTCCTTTCCCCTCAGTCATTTCAAGAGTTGAAGCCATGATCGGTTTATCCTCAACAATCAGCTAATCAGGGGCAATCCCCAAGCAGCTCTCCAGTCCTTCCTCCGAGGATCATCATTTCCATGCAATTCGCAAGTATGTTAGAAGTGTTTCTCAAGACACATTTCTTTCCAAGCAGAGTTGGCAGTGTTCTCCGTGTTGAGGAATCAGAGTTCCCATCTTACCTCCACAAAAGAGTCAATCTCCGTTGTCATAAACGTCTGCATTACATACTACGTGCATAGATCATCCATATATCATGCATCACAAAATTCATATATCATGCATCACAAAATCATACGTAGCAAGAGTGTTTTATCCTCATTTCCATTTCGCGAGGTCTTGTTGCAGTCAATGTCTTACCTTGCAGTCAAAATCCAACTTACTTGGTACCTACCAAAATAGATGTTTTGTTTCCCGTATATTCAATGCATTTCTGAATATGCTCGAATTTTTTTTCCGAAGTTCATTCAATGATTTTTCTGAATGTCTTTGATGATGTGTTCCAGAGTCCGTTCAATGATTTTTTTTTAATGTCTCTGATGTTTTGTTTCCCGTATATTCAATGATTTTTTGAATATGCTCGAATCTTTTTCCGAAGTTCATTCAATGATTTTTCTGAATGTCTTTGATGATGTCTTCCAGAGTCCGTTCAATGTGCTTCTGAATGTCTCTGATGTTTTGTTTCCTGTATATTCAATGCATTTCTGAATATACTCGAATTTTTTTTTCCGAAGTTCATTCAATGATTTTTCTGAATGTCTTTGATGATGTTTTCCAGAGTCCGTTCAATGTGCTTCTGAATGTCTCTGATGTTTTGTTTCCTGTATATTCAATGCATTTCTGAATATACTCGAATCTTTTCTTCCGAAGTTCATTCAATGATTTTTCTGAATGTCTTTGATGATGTGTTCCAGAGTCCGTTCAATGATTTTTTTTTAATGTCTCTGATGTTTTGTTTCCCGTATATTCAATGATTTTTCTGAATATACTCGAATCTTTTTTCCGAAGTTCATTCAATGATTTTTCTGAATGTCTTTGACGATGTGTTCCAGAGTCCGTTCAATGATTTTTCTGAATGTATCTGATGTTTTGTTTCTCGTATATTCAATGAATTTCTGAATATACTCGAATCTTTCTTCCGAAGTTCATTCAATGATTTTTCTGAATGTCTTTGATGATGTGTTCCAGAGTCCGTTCAATGATTTTTTTTTAATGTCTCTGATGTTTTGTTTCCCGTATATTCAATGATTTTTCTGAATATACTCGAATCTTTTTTCCGAAGTTCATTCAATGATTTTTCTGAATGTCTTTGACGATGTGTTCCAGAGTCCGTTCAATGATTTTTCTGAATGTATCTGATGTTTTGTTTCTCGTATATTCAATGAATTTCTGAATATACTCGAATCTTTTTTCCGAAGTTCATTCAATGATTTTTCTGAATGTCTTTGATGATGTGTTCCAGAGTCCGTTCAATAATTTTTCTGAATATCTCTGATGTTTTGTTTCCCGCATATCCAATGCATTTCTGAATATGCTCGAACCTTGTTTAAGTTCATTCAATGATTTTTGAATGTCTTTGATGTTTTCCCATGAGTTTGTCTCATATCATACATCATTAAAAAATGTATAAAAAAAAATTGCATTGATTGCTTTCTCATTATAATTTATCCACACATACATCGCATCGGGGCAAAATTTTGGGTTTTGATATTTAAGTATCTCCCTGCGATAATATGAAGCTTGATCATCTTCATATCATCGGTTGAAGATATTTAAATAGGAAATTATTGCACCCAAATTTTACCACTATTTTCTACTCGCATTTTGTTTATAAAAAAAAAGTCATTCACTCATTGCATTCACATCATTCGTCGTATTTAAATTGACCAAAGTCGGTTTAAATCGATATTTACATCATTTTAATTATAAATTACATTATCTTACTTCATGCATTTTACCTCTCTTTGTTTATTGCATTATTTTAAATTATTTATATATCGATGATATCGATGCTTGATTTTACATTGCTAAAGGCGATTCGATACTATGCAAAAATTAGCGGGAAAAATATTTCAAATTTTTATCTTTTAGTCAGTGCTTTATGAATCTACGTGTCGCGTAGATCATGAAAATGTGCTCTCCCTAATTTTTCGATACATTTTTGAGTCGTTTTTAAGTAAGCGTTTTAAAATCGGGTATTCTTTATTATCATTTTATTTTAATTTTAACCATTTCAATAATTTTTCTTTAATTTACAAGATTCGTAGTTTATTTTAATGTGCTCATTTTGTTTTTTCGGATAATTTATTGTCCGAACTTTTATCATTTTTTAACAATTTTAAGTGTAAATTTTTATCTCAAAAAAAAATTAAACAAAGTGTTGTTGGGCTTTTTAATTTTTACTAGATCCATTTTTGTGGCCCATTTAATTATGAGGTCATTTTAGGCATTTTAAAAAATTTTGTTTAACCTAATGTTGTAGTATATATATGTATGTTATAATTGAGAAGGGAGGAGGGCCAATTTTGAAACACTGAAAGAGAGGCAACGGATAAAAAAAAAACAAAAGTTATAAAAACATCATCTTCTAAACCCCGGTCTTCATTTCCATCGTCCCTTTCAATCCCATGCTTTGTTCATAATCTCCTATGTTCCTCTGTTTCTCACCGTGCCCTCATGGTTTCCATTCACCCTCGGCCTCTCTCGTTTCCATGCTGTCACCCTCTCGCGTATAACCCCATCGTAACATCATCTTCTTCGTCAAACCCACCATCTTCTCGGCCAAACCTTCATATACCACCATCAACAGCTCAGTCCATCTCACGTCGTGGTTCAAATCCCAGTGAACCCTCATCTCCTTCTCAAAACCCCTTCATCGTACATCCGCCTCTGTTTCACTCATTGTCTCGATCTCACCTTTTCGTCCCTTCAGTCATCGTTGCCCGTACCTCACGTAACTCACTTATTCTCCTTTCTCTCTGTCTCCATTTCCTCTCCATTGTTCTTGATCCACGGTAGTCATTCCTCCATTTGAACCCTCATCTTCTTCGTCACTCTTACCACATACTCCCTTATGTTCTTTCCGCCGCCGTTACATACTCCTCTGTCTTGACAAACAACATTCTCATCGTTCCAAAACCCCTCTGTTCCTTCTTGCTAGCTCGCTCCCATCATCCTTCGTTCCCACCGTTAACCCATATCTCATCTTCATCTTCTCCAAACCACAGCCGGTCCACAGTCACCTCATCTTCTTCGCTACATCCCGTCTCACCTTCCTCCATCGCGTACCCCGTTTCTCCACATTACCATCCTCGTCCTCGCCATTTCCATTCCTTCATACTACTACCGTCTCCGTTTAGCATCAATGATTCCTTCATCGCCTCGGCCTCACCGTAGAATCGTGTTTCCAACGACAACCCTGTTCTTGTTCCCGGCCAGCAACTACCATCATCTCTCCGTCTCTTCACCGTAAATCCACTACGAAGCCACCGGTGAGCTTCTGCCTCTGTTCGGGTTCGACAAGTTTGGTAAACTTGACATCCTTATCATACATTGTTATTTAATCGAGTTGTTTGTGTTAAACCTTGGTAATTTCTATTGATTGAAATGTTTTGTGAATGTAATATGTTTTGGTGTAATAATTATTTTATTGGAATATGTGGATGCAAGAACCCCATGATATCTTTGTTAAAATGTTATGGTGAATTTACGAGAGAATAATTCTATTATTATAATTCTTTGCCTTGATTCGACGGATGCGGTTTTGTGTTGATAAAAGTGTTGATATCCATTTTTGGTTTCGATGATGGTTTAGTATCGATGATGTGTTTATCGCGTCTAATACAATAGAAAACTAAGGATATATATTGTTGTATTTCTTATTATGTTGTGTTTGACTTGAATTCAATTTTCTTATTATGTTGTGTTTGAAGCTTGAATTCAATTTAGTTCTGAAAACCGTATGGACACATACATTTAGAGTATTCGGTTTGGTTTATGACGAGTAATTGATCGAAGATTCGTATCGGTTTCAATGAAGGTTTGATGTCTATATCGCGTTTATTCGCGTAAGACTTAACCGAAACTTTTAGGATGTTATCTTGTTTTAATTTTAATTTCGATTATGGTTTGTGTCTGAATAATATTCGAGGGTAGTTTCAATGATGGTTTTATGATTTACGCATTACTCGTGTAAATCTAACAAACATGTCGGGACAGCCATGCTATTATGCTACTTTCATTTCAATTGGAATTGTGAATGAAACAATACTCGTGTAGTTTCGATGAAGGTAATGGTAATATTGCGTTTATTCGCGAGGAACCTAGCCGAGAAACTATGCGGGCAGCTTTGTTGTTATTCCTTTGAGGCGATTTGAGCAAGAATATTTGTCGTAACATCATTTTTATTGCTATTCTCAATCAAAGTTCAAACTATGTTACTATGCTAGTTTTATTTCAATTTGAATTGGAATTGCGAGGAAGTAATATTAGTGTAGTTTCGATGAAGGTGGCGATAATGCCACGTTTATTAGTGTAAAATCTAACAGAAACCATTAAATTTTGTATTTCTTTCATTTTATTTCGATTGAAGTTTGTGAATAAAGATATATTTGTTTAGTTTCGATGATGGTTTGACAATGATACCGCATTTACTTGCGTGTGAATTTGGCGAGAAACTTTTGGGGCGTGCCATATCCTTTATATTGAATTCGAGTAAGAAAGTCATTTTATTTCAAGTATATTTGAGTGAATAGTGGCTGTCCGGACTTTGCTTCAATCAATTAATTTGGATTCAATTCTAGTTTTATTTCATGTGCATAAGTGCTGCCGGTTTTAATTCATGTGGTTTAAATGTGTTTAGAACTCGATTTTCCATGATTCAACTTTGGATTAATTAATAACTTGTGCGGCTTCTTTGGTTTCAATTACAATCATTTGCTTATTCGTATACATAGTTCATGTTAATTACATTTTAATTTTATTTCTTCATTACTAACCATGTTTTGATTCGATGCGATTTTATGTTCATTTTATTTCACACTATGCTACTAATGTATCATTATTTGTGAAGATATCAGGGGATGGTTCAAGCATACATTCTATCTTTGCATCTACATACATTTTATATACTCTTGTTCATATTACTATTTTTATTTAATGTTTAATATTTAGTATTGTACATACAATATACTTGCATTTTACTTTATTTTATATTTTATATTGTAAATATAATTATACTTATTATTATTTTATTCTTACATTTAGTATTGTAAATATACATATTATATTTTTATGCTTAGTATTGTAAATATATTATATACATACTATTATTATTATAGTTTATCTATTAATTCGTAAATAAGTTCGAATCTAATTATATTAATCTTCTTTGTGCGGCAATTTCATATTTTTAATTCAATTTAATTTTTGAATATGTATGAACACAAGTATAGTATTTAATTTCTTAGATTTAATTTTTATAATCTGTTCTAATATAATAAAATACAATAATCTGCGTTTAAGCTTCTTCGCATTTAACTTTTGTTATTATTACATTAAGATACAATTACTTTCTGGTTTCTCGTTAACTTATCTCTATCCCCATTCGAATAATGTATCCCAATCCCCTTGTTGCGTTGTAAATAATTTTACCGCTTTCCATCTTTATTTTACCGTTTAATCCCCATTTATATTTGATGTATCCCTCTCCCAAGAACAATTCTTGTAATAATTTAGTGCACATTTATTTTATTTAATTTAACTGTCACTTACACAAAACCAAAAAATCTTTTTTAAACTAATATTTGTAAATCATTTTTAAACCCGTAAGTCGACAAAGCTACGAGCGTCGCGATGACCTCACGTGTGCGTGCTTGATCCTGGGCCTTATTACAGTGAGCCTATTTCGATTAATTGTTCCAATTGGCCGTTATAGTAGACTAGCCCACTTTGCTAGTACACATGCAATTTAATTGTTTTATACTTAGGTTGGCCACCTTGTATGGGCTTTGTCGATTTTACTTGTTATTTACAATTATCTCGATCCTATTCTTTCTCCATTCACCAAGCATTTAAAACACTTTCAATAAAACTCGACCCAACGTCGAGTCTTCTTCTTGATCGCGACTTTATCGTCTATAAATCGACGCAAGTGCGATCTATCGCGTAGTTTTAAAGATATCGAACCCACGAGACTATAAATCGACCTATTGTTATCCTATGTTACGGTATCTGACTAAAGCGAATAATTCTTTAGGATTTTGGTTAAGGAAAATATAATAAATAAATAAATAGATATCGATGCGTAATTCGTCTAACCTAAGGGGATCTAAATTTCCAGCGACGTGTTACTCATGTTGATAAAATCCTATTTGACAAACAATACTTATCTAAAGATCCTATCTCAAACGCTCTATTGATAAGAATCATGTAATTAAATCCTAACGTATGCTTCCGCTATCCCGCCGAATATAAAAACACTTTTTGAAAATAAATAAAGTTTAATTGGTTTTAAAATGCTGTCGCGGTTTTTAAAAACAATACTAGTACCTACTATCTGATTCTAAACCTCAAACTGTCGCTTTGTTGGTTTCTAATCTTAGTCAGTTTATTAGCCTCAAACTTTCGCTCTGTTGGTTTCCAAACTTTTACTAAATTAAATTAGATATCTAAGTCAGAAAGAATATTTTTAACAACGTAACATTATGCCAGTTTATTTTAGATTCCTATGGATCGATTAATTTACATACCAATATCAGAACTAATTAGCCAGACATATTAATTAATTCAGACATGCATAAATAAATTGGTTCAATATATTTAAACATTACCAAAATCAAATAAATAATATCAGGCAACAATAAATTAAATAACATAAAATAAATAAATAAAACCTGAAATTAAGAATGCTGGAAATAACCTTGTTCTTGACTTCTTGAATTGAAAGGAAAAAATAAAACACGACAAGGAATAAAAAAAGCACTGATCTAACGTAAGGTTAGATCAGTAAAAACTAGAAAAAATACAATACTGGAATAAAATTACGAAATATGAAATAGCGGTTGTTCGGTGAAATGCCGACCGACCCTTAATTCTGAAACTGGGATTCCTATTTATAGATGCATTTGTAACTGCCCATTCCTTAAATTTCTCTGCAAGCCAACGTGAAAGTGGAGCGAAAAAGTAGCCTTGAGAGTAGGAGGCGGGGGCCTCCATGAACAGGTCAAACTTGAGACGTGCGTCTCAACTGCCTGGGAAGTGGTGGGGACCACCGGTAGGCGCCTCCCTTTTAGGAAGAGGTTGAGGCGTCGTCTCACCCTTGAGCGTGGCTTTAGGGTTTTGCTTGTTTGGGCCTTGCTTCGCTTTGGGCTTGCTTGTTGCTTAGTCTTGGACCTTTCTTGTAATTGTTTTCTACTTCTTAACACCTCCCTTTTACTATATCACACCTTTTGCTTCATTTCTTTGACTTTTTAATACTATTTTTCCTCGTTTTTACTTCTTTGCTCAATTTCTCTTTATTTAATGCAAATACCTGAAACATAGAAAATACCAACGTAATATAGAAATAAAGTGAAATAATTAAATAAAAACATTAACATTATTTATGAAAAATACATCAAATATGTTATATAAAATCGTGTTATCAAACTCCCCTATACTTAAACCTTTGCTTGTCCTCAAGCAAAAAGTAAAAATGAAAAATCACCTGAGCATATGTCAAACGCAGATATATAACACAATTCAATTCGTACTAGGTCGCAACTCACTTCTTTGTTGGATAACTTGAGTTTAGACTTTGACACCAAAGTTACCGTAATAACACTAGACAACCCCATTTATGCAGACCAATTCGAGTCATGTTATTATAGCTCGACCTAATACTTTTGTCTTATTTCACCCGTTTTCATTCTGGCGCAATCACATTAAGCCCTTTACCTTACGCGCACATAGTGGAGTAACCGGTTAGTGACTTTGATCTTTATAATCCAGCTAGGAGTCCTGGTAATTATATTTGGTACTCCTTTATCCAAATACAAATTGCGGGGATCGGATCGTCATCATACTACCAAGTTCAGCACCGGGGACCAGAACCAATTCGTAATGGATGTTTGCATAAATATTTTATAGTTTACTGTTGTTGAATTAAATGATCCGTAAGGACCATCTAACTTAATAAGTGCATCTTCTAATAAAATTTTCTTTAAAATTCTTGATCAATCACTTATATTCATCGATTCTCCACGTAGTTTGTCGTTTAAAGGCGGTCTTGCTTTTATAAACTACTCGGGATTACTTTAAAACTAAGTCTTAAGGTGTTGGTATAATAAGTACTTAAATCAATCTAACACGTTGGGGGTTTTAAAGTGTTAGGACGATAACAATTTTGCTAAGTTGTGCTCGAATTCTTAATTAAAAATAAGCAACCTTAGTATTATTTGAATGTGTTAATATATGCGTTTTAATTTTTGTTAAAATTTTGTCGTTATGGCTCAAGAAAAAGGAGAAATTCGAATAAGCACGAAATTTAAACATAAAAGACTAAAATTTCATAAACATGTATTTTATTGAATTGAAATTTTGCAATACATAGAAAAAGAAACAAAAAGAAATACTAAATAGAGCAAAGAAAATAAAAATGAACCAAAGAAATGTTGTGACTCCCCCAAACTTAAAATAAGCATTGTCCTCAATGCGATAAAACCAGGAGAAATCAGAAAAGAGAAAGGTGATCACCTTGGGCAGCGAGAGATGCATGTGACTTAGGTAATAGAGATAGGGAACAATTTTGTAGACCACATGCATACACATTATATACTTGCATATATATATATAGATGATTTAGAATTTTTAATTAGTAGGATATATATATAATACTAGTATATAATTGCTTTTTAATTAATATAATAAATATTGGGAAATATTGATTTGGTATATTAATAGGAGAAATGCGATAATTAAAATATTACTCAATTATAATTATAAATATTAACGTGAAATTTTGATTGAGTTTAATTATCGGTATTACGGGGAAATAGTTCAAGCGCATCAGAAGAAAGGGTGCAATAGATAACCGACTAAAAATTTAAAATTTAACATAAAATAGAAAAATTGAAAATACTAAAAAGAAAAATTAAAATTAGAACTAGAATGACTACTCGTTGATTTTCCATGGCCACTTATCAAGCCATCTCACATATCCCTCACCTTTTCTTTTCTTACGTTTGTAGGGCGGTTTATTCTTTCGAAATTTTGGTAGTGGTTCGGATTTATCCTAAATATAAGTTTTCAATTTTGACTTAGTGATTTCATCCATCGCCTCATAAGTTAACCTCACCCTTTTAACATTAATTATATCCTTAATTTTATGGTCCTCTAATTTTCGCTTTTAGGTAAGACTTCAAGTAATGGTGAATTAATATGGATATTATTTAATACCGCAACACATGTTTTAGATTGGGAGTCTACCGAGTTTCCATATTTTGGGATTCATATAAATTTTGGGATTACAATAGATGAACATCCTTTTCTATTTTCTCAATCTCCACAATTTTCTCGTCCTATCACTCTCCTCATACTCACAAGTAGTATTCTCATAATGGTTGTTTCAACATCCACATCTTCCTCGGGTAAAGGTCTTAGAAGGTTTTGTTCGAGTTGAGATATTTGAGTCTCTAAGAACATGCTGTGAGACGCGAGGGAGTCTACCTTAATGGTTAGTTGGCTAAGGGTTTCATTAATTTGAAGACTTTGTTTTCTTACTTCTTCATTTTGGATAGTTTGTGCTTCATTTTGGATAGTTTGTGTCTCTATAAAGTGCTCAATCATAGACTCTAACCTAGAGTTAATTATCATCTCATCGGAATCCTCTATTGATGTTTCGAAATTAAAATCTTGTGATTCTTCAGAGTCTTGAAAGTAAGTTAAAGTCTCTTTTTGTGTTTCCCCGAAGCGCTGTATCATTCTACATGATTCATTAAAATCTTCCATTAATATTTCGAGATCAGATTTGTATGGTTTTGGTGATTCTTCAAAATATTGGGTGTGATAATTGTAGGAAGAATTTGGTTGAGGAAAAGTTTGGTTGAAATTATAAGTTTCTTGTGGTTCTTCATATGGAGATTGGTAGTTCTGAAGGTAGTTGGGGTAAGAGTAGGTTTGTGAAGCATTAAAGTTTTCCATCAGTATTTCAAGGTTGGATCTATGGGATTCTTGTGGTTCCTCATAATACTGATAATGGGCATAGGAAAAATTTGGGTCATACATGGTAAATAAAATAAAAATGCCTTAGTCTATACGGTGTAACACCAGAGTTACAATATCGACTTAAATAGTCCCAACAGCGGCGCCAAAAACTTGATCGCGACTTTATCGTCTATAAATCAATGATGCAGTGCAGTCTATCGCGTAGTTAAAGATCGAACTATTAATACGACCTAAAGGCGAATAATTCTTTAGGATTTTGGTTAAGGAAAATATAATAAATAAATAAATAGATATCGATACGTAATTGCCTAACCTAAGGGATCTAAATTTCCACGACGTGTTACTCATGTTGATAAAAATCCTATTTCAAGAACAATACTTATCTAAAGATCCTATCTCAAACTGTCGCTCTATTGATAAGAATCATGTAATTAAATCCTAACGTATGCTTCCGCTATCCCGCCGAATATAAAAACACTTTTTGAAAATAAATAAAGTTTAATTGGTTTTAAAATGCTGTCGCGGTTTTTAAAAACAATACTAGTACCTACTATCTGATTCTAAACCTCAAACTGTCGCTCTGTTGGTTTCTAATCTTAGTCAGTTTATTAGCCTCAAACTTTCGCTCTGTTGGTTTCCAAACTTTTACTAAATTAAATTAGATATCTAAGTCAGAAAGAATATTTTTAACAACGTAACATTATGCCAGTTTATTTTAGATTCCTATGGATCGATTAATTTACATACCAATATCAGAACTAATTAGCCAGACATATTAATTAATTCAGACATGCATAAATAAATTGGTTCAATATATTTAAACATTACCAAAATCAAATAAATAATATCAGGCAACAATAAATTAAATAACATAAAATAAATAAATAAAACCTGAAATTAAGAATGCTGGAAATAACCTTGTTCTTGACTTCTTGAATTGAAAGGAAAAATAAAACACGACAAGGAATAAAAAGCACTGATCTAACGTAAGGTTAGATCAGTAAAAACTAGAAAAAATACAATACTGGAATAAAATTACGAAATATGAAATAGCGGTTGTTCGGTGAAATGCCGACCACTTAATTCAAACCGGATTCCTATTTATAGATGCATTTGTAGCGCCCATTCCTTAAATTTCTGCAAGCCAACGTGAAAGTGGGCGAAAAAGTAGCCTTGAGAGTAGGAGGCGGGGCCTCCATGAGCAGTCAAACTTGGCCGTCGGCTGAGAAGTGGTGGGGACCACCGAGTGCGCCTCCTTTTAGGAAGAGGGTTGAGACGTGCGTCTCACCCTTGAACGTGGCTTTTAGGGTTTTGCTTGTTTGGGCCTTGCTTCGCTTTGGGCTTGCTTGCTTGTGGGCTTAGTCTTGGACCTTTGCTGTAATTGTTTTCTACTTCTTAACACCTCCCTTTTACTATATCACACCTTTTGCTTCATTTCTTTGACTTTTTAATACTATTTTTCCTCGTTTTTACTTCTTTGCTCAATTTCTCTTTATTTAATGCAAATACCTGAAACATAGAAAATACCAACGTAATATAGAAATAAAGTGAAATAATTAAATAAAAACATTAACATTATTTATGAAAAATACATCAAATATGTTATATAAAATCGTGTTATCACTTCTCAAACCTCGATCCAACGTCGAGTTATTTTCAAAAATGAATTCCTACAAAACAAAAAAACATGGTGCTATGGTATTTAAGTAAATCGTTAGAGGACAACCCGACGATTTAATTAAAATGTAAAGTATTTGGGCCATTAGAGGGTAACCCAATGACTTAAATACTTTATTCCATACACTTAATAAAAGTGAACTCGAGTCTTCTTCTCAAACCTCGATCCAACGTCGAGTTATTTTCAATCCATGTTCTAAACAAAAAATAGTGATATGGTATTTAATTAAATTGTTAGAGGATAGCCCGACGATTTAATTAAAATGTAAAGTATTCGGGTCATTAGAGGGTAACCCAATGACTTAAATACTTTATTCCATACACTTAATAAAAGTGAACTTTGTTTCACCTCACTCTTTTCATAATAAAGATTTTGGATGAGAGATGATTGGTTGACCTCAATCACCAATCTCGAGTATTGAATCGTTAGAGGATAGCCCAACGTTTTGGTACTTGTCATCCACAATTTAAAATCAATTCCAACTCACTCAAACTTCTTTTGTGCGTCCAAGCACCTTTTACCTTTAAACCCTTTTCAAGATTAGACATGATTCATTTATAATTGAGATGCTTCTTCCTCTATTCCCAAGGTTTTCGACTTTTCCACTTGAGTACTAGAGGTGTTCTCAAACCCTCCCTCATGTTGGTGCGTAGTCCTTTATTCTTTATCACACCTTGTGGACGTTAGACGAGTCTTCTCCTTTAAAAATGACGACTTGTCTTTTCATTTAAAATCAATCAACAAACAATCATTTTCTAGAAGAACTACGGAGTTTTGACTTTCCCATTGCACGAGGGAATACGTAGGCACGCGGTTTCAAAACCGTGTCAAACTCAAAAATAATAAAAACATTTCTCCTCTCTTTCTTTCTATTTTTAAATTTAGAAGATCGTAAAAAATTTTACATTAACACACAACCACATTTTGAACTAAATGGGTACCATCGAGTACGATGGATGTGAGGGGTGCTAATACCTTCCCCTTGCATAACCAACTCCCGAACCTATATCTCTTATTTTCGTAGACCGTCTTATCCTTTTCTTTTGTGGGTTTTATCTATATTTTCCCGTTCTTCTTTTAGAACAAATAAAATTAGGTGTTAGGTGGCGATTTCACGGTTTTTTTTGAAAAATTTAATTAAATGATTTTTTTTGAAGAAAATCGAGTTGCTTCAGGTGGTGCACCAACGCAAAACGGAACGACAATGGTGCATGAACACGAAACAGAGTGAGACAGAGGCTTGTTTCACTTTCACTGTTTTTCTTTTGCGTATAAAGAAGGAGAAGACCTAATAGAGTAACGGTAACAAGGTTTTTTTTTATATTTTATTATAATTTTTTTAAATAATTCATAAATAAATAACGACCCCATTTTTAATTTTATTTTTTTCATAATTAAATTACACTAAACCATCAGTTATCCCGGTTTCCTCTGGTTCAAACAAGTGAACCCGATCGGTTACCTGGACAGGTTTTCAATTCAATCGGTTCGGTTTGATTTTTACACACTTGTTGTAAAAAAAAATCAATACGCAAGATTCGTAAATAGATTGTGGAGTTTAATCCAAAACTTTCTTAGATATAGTTCAATCCAAAAGGATCGTAATATGTTGAGATAAATGTTTTATTCAAAGAAAAACAAAACTAGCAGCGACAATAATCACATCGAGGATTAATGCACTCTTTATTTTAAGTGTTTTTCTGATTTTATTTTGATGACTATAACTTGAACTAAGCAAAGTTACGCAATTCAGAGACGAGGTGCGTACTTTCGAGCCCATATGTGTTTTCCATTGACTTGAAGCTTGGCAACACGTTTTCCAGATAGAATTTGATCCACATTTTCCACCATTTTCAAAACCATAATTGCAAATAGAGGTTGATCATTCTTAACATGATTTCCTCCCATGATCAAACGTTGAACACAATCCCCATAATTAGTTGTGAACAAGTCCCTCACCTCTGTTTCCGACACAGGGAAGCCTCTAGAAAATGTGAGAAACAAGGATTTATCATCATTTGTAGCATTATCATACGGTTTCTTTTGAATCCATATGCTTCTATTAGACAAACTGAGGTTCTCGATTTTTGGTAACAAATCAAAGCTGCCAAATAAAGGGTGAGGAAAACCTGGAAGAATCAAAGGCATGTTGAGTGCGCGAGTTCGTGATGTGGTACAACCTCGTGTTTCGATTATCTTTTTCCTTTTCAAAGATATTTGCAAAACATCGTTAAAAACTCGAGCGCATGTATCGTTTAAAACGATTTTAATGCCAATTATTATTGTATACCTTTTCGAGATGAACATCTCAAGAGAGATGTTTTTTTTCATGAGCAATTTGGTCAAAGGCAAACCACCTCCATTTGGGATAGGAATGTCATCCCTCTCCAAAAATTGCAAGCAACTCACAGCTTCACCCACTAGGGCATTAATAAAGGTAACTTGAAGAGATGCTATTTTATGGATTAGGTTATGGCACCCAATTTTTTCAAGCCAAAGCCATAGTGCCATGACTAAAAGAGATTGAGTTACTTCATAATGAAGTTTGAAGATCAAAAAGCACAATAGCTCACGATCAATTTGATAAAATGTGTGAAGCTCTTGTGTGGTGATAGGAATTTGTGTGACAAATAAAGGTGTATCCATGGTTGTGATGGAAATGGGAAATTGGGATGTGTATCATTAGTGAAATACCATATTAATATACATATATACAACTCAAGAAAGTATATTATATTAAAATTATGTTTAACAAATATGAAAATATTTTTATTTTAAAAACAAAAATAAGTAAAAGAATAAAATATGAGTTATTGAAAAGGGGCATAATTTCAATTCAATGGTTCTTTTTACAATATTAGAGGTTACTTTTAATTACTGGTATGGTTTGAAATTTGATTATTTAATTTAAGTTAATTTTGATTGGTAGTTGGTGAATATTATTTTTATCTAAATTAATGAATTTTGAAATTATTTTTTTAAAAAAATGTTATAATTATATATATAGTATATTCATGTGATTAAATTTTAATGGATTTTTTATTTATTTATTTTAAAAGGTGAATTCTTTTTTTACTTGGGTTCATACATTCAATTTAAATAATACTTCCTCCGTCCCTTTTTAAATGTCGTTTTTTAAAAGATTTTTTTGTTCTACTTAAGTGTCATTTTTATAGTTTAATATTATAATTTATCAATTATATTCTTATTTTCTCAATAAATGAGAGAGTGAATGGGTGAATTTGATAAGAAAGAAAAAATAAATAAGTATATAATAAATAAAAAAGTCTTTAATACTCAAAATATTGTTTGGTGCTAATAAAATTCAAATTTCTAGATAATGGATAGGTATGCAATAAATCTCAATAATGCCAGAGTACTCACCAAAATATTAAGGAACATAGACAATATAATATACATTGTTCAATGTTTGATTTTAAAAATATTCATTTGTTGACTTTTTTTTTAGAAAGATCTTGGAAAATGGATAAATAACATCACAAAATTAAGTATTGTTTTCCTTGATAAAATTATCACATCATAAAAATTAAGCTGTAAATAAGTACGAATTGTGTACAAAACAATAAGATTCATATTTATTTTGTAATAACAAATAGAGTGGTATTATTTGAATATTTAAATATTGATATTGTATTTCAATACCGTATATAAATACATCTTTTATATTATGTGATATAATGAGAAAATAAACAATGAAAAATGATACTGTAAAACATATCAACATACGGAGTTAAACATCTAAAAAAATATCCACATAACATTTTTCTAACAAATATTATCTTCTTCACATTCTTTTTCATCATTAAGAATAGTCAATATGAACTCCATCAAAAAGAGAGGAATGCTAACTTTTAAAAAAGCTTAAAATATTATTAGAAAATTGTAAAGAAAAATAAATAAATAAATTGATTTAGAGAATGCAGTCATACACACTCCTATTCAAGGTTAGAAAACAAAACAAAAACAAAAAATATACATAATATGTGAAAAAACTTATGTAATTTCATTGGTAGAAAAATTCAAAATTTCAAAATATAACAAATGTAACTCAATTGGTACGTAATAGTTGAATTAAATAAATATAAACTATTAATATAAAGTTTAAAATATTTAAAATAAACAATTAAAAAAAAAACATGTGGAAAAATAAAATCTACCTATACACATGATATTCGTAAATTATTATTGTTATTAAATTAAAAATGCATTTTAGTCCCTAAAAAACTACAGATTCAATTTAGTCCTTTTAAGTCTAAGACAAAAATCTATCGGAATATTTTTTATTTTGTTTAATTAATGAATGATAAAATAATAAGAGAAAGTAAATAAAATTAAAAAAAAAGAGTAGAAAATGAATATTGAAAATAAGATGTTAATCAATAGTTTGGTATTAAAAATTGAAAGAGAGTATCTTTAAAGATAAATTAGATACAATAAAAAACTATTATTAGATTAGCAAAAAAACTATAAAAAGGAACAGAGATAAAGATAGTCAATAGTAATTAATTAACATTTTCAATTTAATTAATAAATTAGAATTTTTAATTTAATAAATTAATAATTTGTTTTATTAATAAAAATTAACATGGCTATATCAAAATTTGATTAATTCCATAAAAATTAACATAAGAAAATCTAGATATATTTTTACGTATTATACTATGAATATATAATAAATGAAAATAAGATAAACAATACCAATTACATACTATATAATTAACTAAATGTTATCAAATGATTCTTATTGGTGGCTAAATGTTAAGTCTTGATAGTAGGTTTACTTTTATATCTCATTTATGGTGGTATAAATCTTTTTTTCCGGGTTTATAATAGGGTGGCAAGGTTGTTCGTCTCGGCCTGTCTCATTCCGTCTGTCCTGACTTGCCTCACTTCGTCTTAAATCTGTAAAAAAACGAAACGAGTAAATCAGTCAAGTAAAAATAGACATAAAAAATTTATTTTGACAGACAAAAAAGTGGGTTGGAGGGGGCACTTTGTCCAATTACTTTTTAATTTTTATTCTTTTTAACTTTTTTAGTGTATTAAAAGACTTTTTTTATATTTCAATTAAAATTTTCATTTATTTTTAAAATAATTTTTTATAAAGTATTTTTTTTATAAAATTTATTTTAAAATATTGTATATATTCACAAATAAATGTATAAAATAAAATTATAAAAATTGAACCTACTAGAATTAACTAAAAAAATGATGGTTTTAAAGTGAGACAAGTTGAACGAATATGTACGGCGAGCTTTGGCAGACGTCGGGCTTTTGCGGAGCAGAATTTGTCGGACGATAATCTTTAATCGGACAGACTTTAGTGGACGGCGGGTCTAAAGTCCCAATCTAACTCGCCATTTTTTAGTGAGTACTGACAGATGACAGACTTTTGCGGAGCACGATTTGATGGACGGCGATCTTTAATCAGACAAACTTTAGTAGGCGGCAGATCTAAAGTCCCAATCTAACCCGCGATTTTTTAGTGAATACACGGCCGACCTGACACACCATCCATTTTAGCACCCTATTTTATGATAATGGTACCAGAGGTGTTTCTGCCTAATTGCTTTATTGCAAGTTCTTTGTTTTGAGCCTATATTTTAAATTAAACGTATCTGTTTTATTATAAATTCTTTAAACTTTGTGATACATCTTGAGCTATAAGATCGTAGTGTTTATTAATCTATTTTGATTTCTTCATAAAAAATGTTATCAAATGAAAGTTATTGTTCTCCTTTTTATGGCTTGTCTTCTATTTTTATGTTTTATTTTTCAATTTAATAAAAATAATTTTAAAAAAATAATTTTTTTTATAAATTCAAATAACACATAAAAATGACTTTTAGCTCTCAAGGGAAATAAATTCAGTCAACTCATTATTGTTTGTTTTCTACTTTTAAATGTTTGAAAGCATTTAATCCTTTGAAGAAAAATATATAAAAAAAATAAAACAATTTTTAAAATATTTTCCCTCATTTAAAAAACATTATACAGTGGAAAAATAAGTTATTTATTATTTATTCATATTATATAAATAAATGAAATGTTTATAAATTTTATTCTTTATTTATTTATTTATTTAGAACAATTTTTTAATTTGTCTATTAATAAATAATATTTATAATTTATTATAAAAATTGTTTAATTCTTACATAATACTTTTCTATATCACATTTTATTCTATTTTTTAGAATTTTCCGTTAATTATAATGGAATAATTTTTATCATATGAAATTTTATCATTTTACAAATATAATTTTTTTTTCTATTTTAATTTCTTTTTATTTCTCTCATACCATACTATTAAATAATTACCGTATTTTCTATCTATTTTATTTTATTTTATTTTTCTTTTCTTTGTTTTTACTTCATCAACTAAATAAAATATAAAGAAGATATAGTCTAATCATCTTTAAACAAAGGCAAGGTATCATGAAGTCTATTGATTGAGATATGAAGAGGCAATTCAATCATCAGATTTCCTCTAGAGGAATAAAGCATTTGGAGATTCTGCAAAGGAAATCAGGAAAAGTCAACCTGAGATTTTGAGGTAAGGACCTTTTTTGCTAACAAAGAAATTACTAACAAGTATTGTGTTGAATTCTAGGATTACTATACTTTTTTACCTCTTTTCCACTACCAATAATCCAAGACGAGTGATCAATAATTATGCTAAAGTGGATTTTCAAACTACTCCATATGAAGTAGAAAATATGATAGATTTTGGTTTTACCGTATCTTAAGACTCTAGATTTGACTAGGATATCGCAACTTTCATTTTATTCAAGCATGTCTTGACACAATATAAGATTAGAAACTTCATTTAAATAGAACAATTAAAATGAGATTTTTTATTCATTAAAATGACAATAATAATTATGGATGTTGCATTACCCTTAATCTTTTTTAGTCTTTATAGATCACAACTTTCCTTGAGTCACAAATCTTCCATGAATACAAGGTAACACCTCCTAAAAACATGGGGTGAACACTTTGGTCATGGATTAACATACCACTTTCATAAATTTTCCTGAAATTCCATTAATCATACTATTGTATGAGACACCTCCTGAAATTCAACATAACATTATTACAAGATTTAAAAGATTCAAGTTTAAATCAAGAGGTTTGACCTAATCGGGACAAATGCTTGATTCTATGGTCATAAATGCACAACTCTCTTAATTTTTAATATTTTGGGTGGTTATTTTTTCTATGGATTCTTATCATCATTTACAAAAACTTTTCTTTACATGACAAGATCCATTTCTAGAAGAAAATCATCACAAGTTGGAAGGAATTACAAATCACCTTTGTACTTTCTGAATAAGGTTTTTTTGACTTCTAAAGATCATATCTTGCTCAATTTTTGAGATTTTTAAGTGATTCCAAAGTCGTGATCATCTTCATGGAGTCCTTAACAACTTCTGTTCAAGGATCAAAGGCTAATTTTGAATGGAAGATCATTTAAGTTTGAAGAAGATTACAAGTCCTTTAAAAAAAACCATTAAGTTCTATGATTGAACTACAAATGATCACAACTTGGTCAATTTTTATCTCCTTGAGCCTATTATTTTTCCACAATAAACTTAAGAGTGTCTAATACAACTTTGTTTCAAGGCACAAGGCTTGAATATGCTTGGAAGATTATTTAAGAATTGAAGAGATTATAGATCATTTATGGATTTCTCAAGAAAATCTCATCAACTTCAAAGGACCATAACTCTCTCATTTTTTATGATTTTTGAGTTATCTCAATTACACAATTCAATTTGAAGAGTCTATTTCATTTCATCTTTAATGATGAAGATCTAATTTTGAGTGGAAGGCTTTGTAACTTTGAAGAACATTACAGGTCATTTTGAAGCTCCATACTTAGAATTTTTATAAGTATCAAATATCCGTGTGTTTTTTCTGATTTCAAAACAACATAACTTTATGCTCAAAAGTCCAAATGCTACCTTTCTTGGCACATTGTGAAGCTTGTTGGGAGATCTTTCCATTGCAAAAAGAATCAGACCATAAAGCCTCCTAAGCAAGTTGACCCGTGGATTTAAAATTGGTACATTAAAATTGAATTTTCATGTTCAGTCAGAATTGTGAATCAAGTTAAACTCAATTACAAGCCTTTTTAAGGATCAATTTCGTGCCTAATCATGTTTAGGGACTTTCCATAATAAGAAACGACCCTTGAACCTTCCATTTTGCTGCATTTTGAGCCATGTGAAGTCACGCTTTTTACATTTAGCAGGTTAACACGATTCCATTGATTTCTCATCCAATTCGAACGCTTGAGCCTTGCATCATGTTCAACTATAAATAAGGGATATTCCTCACTCATTTAAACAAGCTTTGACAGCCAAATAAGCTTTGCTATAACTTCACCTTACTCTCCAAAATTTCGATTTCATTTTCACTCTAAACCTCTTCCACAAGCCAAATTGAGTATCACGGAAGCATCCTTGCACTTCAACAAAACTTCTCATCACTTTACATTGAAGAATCGTGCCTTCATTTGCTCTCACCAAGTCCATTTTCAGAGCTTATAAGTTGAACTTCAACAGGTAGATTCATTCACTTTCCACAAAAAATTTAGTTTTATGTTGTTCTCCTTACATCCCTGAAGTTATATCTTCTTCTGGTTTTAATTTTCGTTGAGAAACGAGCATTTCATTGTTGATTTAAGTTTTATTGTTCAAACTGATTTTCCAAAATTCTCACTCCACAATTTGAATAAATTCAAACTAAAACCATGGTTGAACTTAGGGGAAGAAGACGAGTCTAACCATACTCATTTGGAGCCTTGAGGTTACCATTTGATTTCCATGAATTTCTGTAAATTTTGGAGGTCTGGAGGTTGAAGATGATGTGTTGGCATCGTCAAACCAATGAAAACGAGAAACCTCCATTGGCTTTGTGCGTTTGAATTTTGAGGGATTCCGTGTGGTGTGTTGGCTTGTCCAGACCGTGCTTGCGCGCTTCTGGATCGCTTGATCAGCCACGTCAATTAATGAGGCTTGATCAAGTGGATCTCGTATTTTCTAATATTTTCTTTTATTTTTTGTTTTATAATTGGATCTGATGCATTAAATGCAAAGAGGACCACCGTGCGCTGTAATTTTGACTGTTGGATCTGACTACTTTCCATTAGTTAGATCCATCCAACGCACCACATTTTTTAGTATTTTATGTTATTTTTCTAATTTTTGTTTTAATTGTTTTAAACTTTAAAAAATTATAAAAAATTCATTTCAACTTCAAAAATTATAAAGAAAATCACAAAAATATTTTTGAATATTCTCCTTCTGATTCTTTTTTTTCATAATTTTATTTTAAGATTTTATATTTTTTTAATGATTTTTCTCATCTTTTTGATTTGTTTTAATTGTTTGAAAATATTTTATGGTCATTTTAAATTCTGGAAAAAAAATATGGAAGGATCCAATGACCTCTTGACAAATATCGGTGACCTCATTTATTTTTATTTTTGATTTTACTATTTTTTTTATGTTTTTTGTTTATTCTACTTTATTTTTTATATTTTAAAAATAATTTTTAACTTTTAAAAATTCTAAAAAAATTTGTCAACACTTGTTGACATCTATTTGACCCTTGGTAATTTTCTTGGATATTTATTTAGTGTTTAGATATCTTTTGTGTATTTCATCAACAAAATTCAATTAAATAACCTTTTTTAAAATCATTTTTATAAATTATTTTATTATTTTTATTGATTAGTTACTTGGTTCTGGCTTGGTGATACATGGATACATCTTGAGTCATAAATTTTATCAACATAAATGGAACTTAGGTGTTAATAGGTCAAAAGACCAAATCCACCAAGATAGTTGATTGATTTTAATGAAGTTAGACCTCATTGTGATTTATCTGATACATGAGTTTCATTGTGACTTCCCCATCTCCCCTTTATCTTATTCTCATTCTTCTATTCCCATTGATTCGTTCTTAGTGGCACAAGCTTTATGCTTGAAATTATCCAAGTATGATTAAGTGTTGAGCTATGGCCAATAACCTTGAAAGCTCATTGTTAGGAGGCTTTGATTCTATCAATCATCTAATGAGTCTTCATCAATTTTGACCTAGGCTCAAAGATCAAATCATCATGAACCATATCATGTAGATTTCTTCTCTCATCTTTTTTACTTGATTGATTCTTAGTGGCCCAAACTTTTTGTTTGCAATCCTCTAATGACTCTTTTTCAACTTTGACTTAGGCTAAATGTTTAAATCATTATGGATCATTCATCTAAATAACCCCTAACCATTAACAACTAATTACTAACTTCTAACAATTAACTTCTAACTTCTAACTTTACTTTTATGCTTCTTTTATTGCTTTACTTTATTTTTTTTATCATTCATTCTCATATTTATGTTTATGCAATTTTCCCTTTGTTCATTTGGATATTTTGTTTTTTATTTATGCTTAAAACATTAAATAAGGATTGAACCCTAATAAATGTTAACTTGGACTTGGTTACTTTGACCTACGCTTGGAGATTAGATCTTGGACTTAGGATTAGAGTTTAGACCTTGACTTAGAGGATTCTTATGTGTATAGATGTTACTTTGCTCAATTTTTGTTTTAAGTCTTTGGAGTCTACTCCAAGGCATTGACTTGTGTTTGTCTTTGTGCAGGTATTATCTTGAACTCAAGGGAGTTCATCTGATACACTGGAATTTTAGGAAGATCTTGCTTGGTTCTTAATTCATCTAAGGCACTATTTCATCTGAGTCATGGTATTTGTTTGAGTATTATGTTGACTTGGTTTTTAACCCAAAAGATGGAAATTCTAAATTGACTTCTATATGTCAAGTGTTGGCTTCTTTTTGGTTAGATAGTTCTTTTCCCTAACTTTTACTTTGTGTACATAGGATAATCCCTTCATCTCCTTCTATCTTGTTTAATTTTCAAAATCTTCTCCCTTTTTCAAAGGATTCTTATTTTCTAACTTGAACCGCTTTCATAATAAACTTGGACTTAGGTCCATTCCTTTTTCAAAATCTTTTTCTTAATTAAACCTTTAATCAATTTAACCATACTTTGACATCTTTTCATAAAGACTAAAAGTCATTAACCTCACTCAAACTATTTTGCCGCTTTGGATTTTTACATTAACATTTTTCTCAAAAGATTAGACTCTTGTTAATTCTTGTAGTGATGCAAACTACTATACTTCTATAATATGTAGTGAAGTGATACATTTTCCACTTGGTGTTGAGTGATGCTTTATTGGTGTCAAATCTAAGCTATGTCCTCTGTAACATCCCAAATTTTAATAGTTATTTATCAATTATTATTATTATTTATGATATTATATGATAATATAATTTAATTGAGTGATTTGATGAATAATTGAATTGTCTGCATATGTGTGTTATTTAGGTAATTGGGTTCTATGAGTAGAAATGAGATTTGAAATTCTTGTGAGGAGTCAGACTCAGGATGTCGTGACATCTGATCTTACATTACAAAATAGACAAGGTAGAATTACAATTAAAATGTAGGAAACAAAAGAACACAAGGAATTGTTAACCCAGTTCGGTTCTAACCAACCTACATCTGGGGGCATGCCAAGCCAGGAATGAAGTTCACTATCAGTAGTATTAATTCGGAGGGAAACCACCTTGTTTACACTCCTCACTTAATCATACTAGCCAATGATCCTTCTACCTAAGATACCACACTTAGATATGAGAACCTCCACTCACTTCCAATCACCTCAGTGATGTCTATCAACTACTATCACACCAACAACTACATCAACTGCTTGGCTCCTAACATAATCAGCTTGGAGATACCTCAATTCAAATACAACTAAAACTGTTTGAAGATACCACACTTCAAACACAATATAAAACAGTCACACATATGGCACAAATAAAACTTGGAATTGTTTCACAGCTTCTTCCAAGGACACAACTACACTCATTGCATCACAACTTTTGAGTGAGTAAAATAATACTCTTACCTACAGGCTTCGAGGTACAAATCAGTGACCATCCCACAATCCGGGTGGCTCACCTACAAACCAACTCTCCTAGAGAGTTATTACAAACTCATCCCTAAAAACTACATCATTACTAAATTCGGCTGGTGCCAAACTTAGGTTACAAAGCTTCTATTTATAACCTATTACCCAATTTGATTTGGGCCTTCAAATAACAGCTTAAAACTGTGACAAACTGCAATTAACAAACTTTCTGCAAAAAACAAACAAGCAGATAACTTCTGCTATAATCAAGGTCCTTGCTGATTTTTCTTCTTAACTCTTGGACCTCCAAAAATGCCTCCAAGATCACGCCACATATGATGCATAATATTCCCAGAATATTCTGCATAATTTAAAACAGAATTGTAACAAACTTTGACAATTCAGTAGCGTGATGTCTGATGTCGTGACATCTTCTTCGACATGTTATTCCAGATGTTGAAACATTTCAACACAACATGTTTCTCCATTAAATAGAACTTCAACCTGCTTTCTCCTTACAAGTTATAAATCCTATTTAACCTATTGTTGCTACCAATCCTAAAAATATAGAATCAACAATTTCCCCCATTGGCTTATTTTGGCTAAAACTAATTTACATAACCTTTGTATTACAAAAGCATGATAAAATATACAAGGGTTTAAACAATTTAATCCAGCAACAACAATTTAGAAGTGTTCAGTAGTCACTGTTTATGATATTTCAAACTTTACAAGTGATAGTCTTCAGTCTTCAGTCTTTTTTATGATGTTGAAACATCATACTATGACATCTTTCTGGCTGGTCCAACTCCAATGTAGGAGAAACAACCCAAAAATCCTCATGAGCGAGAGGCGAAAGAGGTTTAGGCCAAATGAAGTATTTTCAACTATTTCCAACTCTCAATGAAGAATTTGAATACTCGATTTTGAGGGAGGTATAGGGTAACAAGCCCATGACCTACACCACCCTTCGAAGAGGGACACACTTCAAAATGATTGAATAAAATATATTCAAAAAGACAAATGCTTGTTCCCTTGAAATATCCGTACAAAGACCCATCACCAAGATGGAGTTATGAAAGGGGAATACGAGGGTGATCCAGAACCTCCTTCTTGAAAGGGATTAATGGAAGACAAACACATAAATCGTGGAAAATACAGACATAAAAAGGGACAGAGTACCCCTTAAACTTGTGAAATATCCCTTTTTTTGGTCGGAACCAGTGGGATTTGTAACATCCATTTTCTAACCCCAAATAAATATGGCACAAATCAGAGTAAATTAGCATGCATACATACAAAAGGCGTCACATATCATTTTCCACACAATAGAAAACCAACAAAACAAATATTAACATACACCTGGTCATAATCATATTACATATTTAAATCTCGTGCTTCATCAAAATATGCATATCACAACGGAACATTTCTTTTCTCAGATACTAACAATGATTATATCCCATACTATAATCATTAAACATCATAACAATGAATACATAACATAATCAACTCACATGAATCCAAACATCGGCACCACGACCACATCAACATAGTATCTCAACATGAATATCCAAAAATAAATGAGAATACATAACAATATATCAAAATAAACATGAGTTCAAATAACCCACGTGTTACATGACCAGAGCAATGGCTCACTACCTAGAATAACTAATAAGTTAACTAATCTTCTCAACTAGTCTCGTGCGAAGCACTACTATCCTCAGAACCTGCACGATGTCACATGGAACATGACATATAACATAAGAGTGAGAATTCAAATCATTATAAAAATGTATATAATTAGAAGCAATATAGAAACAAACATCTAATTAATAATTCTCTAAACCTCATGTGATATTCTACATAACATAAACGATCCTAATGTAGCAATTCAAGTAAGCATTTAACAAATTACTACATTTTATAATTCATATACACATTCATCAATAATTCATAAGACTCCAATGTGAAATTAATGTGACTCATGCATGTGGTACCAATCCATGAACATCAAGTTCATCTCGCTCCCAATTCAATTATCTTAAAATTAGAGCCACACTCCAAATCCGGACAAGACCAGAGCCACCATATGTGAACTCATAATTTCACCGCCTATGTCTCCACTTAAGGATCAAAGACAACACCATTTGTGAACCCATAGTTTCACTGTCTATGTTTCCACTTAAGGATCAAAGTCAACACCATTAATGAACCCATAGTTTCACCGCCTATGTTTCCACTTAAGTATCAAAGCCACCATGTATGCATGTGCAATTCACCAACAACATATGCAAATTAAGATTTTCCACCAATCCTAATTATCAAGCATATCACAATAATTCAACACCTTGAATTATCCACCTTTGCACAACAAACAAACATCATTATCTCAATACAAATTATTTAGCATTTATCATCACATATTCACAACACAACATTTAACACACAAGCCAATAATTGTTATCCTTCATAATCATCCAAACACAACATATATAAGCTAAAGTCAAGTATCATGTGTTTACTAAGTTTCAATCCAAAACTCATTCAATTCTTATCGAATTTATTAATAACATAAATGAAAATACTTCATAGAATATAAGCATATAAGATTTCATGTCAAAGAATAAAAAAATAACATTTTATGTTCCAGACCGCATTGAGTCCCATCCATCGCATTAAGCCCAATATCCTTGCACTAAACCCCCAAATTACAGAACATTTCGCGTTAAGCGGGCTTCTGATCGCGCTAAGCGGGACCTGTGACTTGCAAAAAAATCTGCTACGGGCCACATTCTTCTTCCCACGAAATCCTCATATAAAACCCAACCCAAACAGTCAAATAACATCACTAAAGGGTATCCTAACATGTTTCTAATCATGAGTCATCATTCCTAAGTAGAAAAATACAATTTCTCTTCAAACCCTAACATTCAAAGATTCTTAGAAATTGAAATCAAACAACCTAACATGTTACTAATCACTACCTAATCACATACAAGATAATAATAATAATAATAATAATAATAATAATAATAATAATAATAATAATAATAATAATAATAATAATAATAATAATAATAATAATAATAATAATAATAATAATAATAATAATAATAATAATAATAATAATAATAATAATAATAATAATAATAATAATAATAATAATAATAATAATAATAATAATAATAATAATAATAATAATAATAATAATAATAATAATAATAATAATAATAATAATAATAATAATAATAATAATAATAATAATAATAATAATAATAATAATAATAATAATAATAATAATAATAATAATAATAATAATAATAATAATAATAATAATAATAATAATAATAATAATAATAATAATAATAATAATAATAATAATAATAATAATAATAATAATAATAAATAATAATAATAATAATAATAATAATAATAATAATAATAATAATAATAATAATAATAATAATAATAATAATAATAATAATAATAATAATAATAATAATAATAATAATAATAATAATAATAATAATAATAATAATAATAATAATAATAATAATAATAATAATAATAATAATAATAATAATAATAATAATAATAATAATAATAATAATAATAATAATAATAATAATAATAAATAATAATAATAATAATAATAATAATAATAATAATAATAATAATAATAATAATAATAATAATAATAATAATAATAAATAATAATAATAATAATAATAATAATAATAATAATAATAATAATAATAATAATAATAATAATAATAATAATAATAATAATAATAATAATAATAATAATAATAATAATAATAATAATAATAATAATAATAATAATAATAATAATAATAATAATAATAATAATAATAATAATAATAATAATAATAATAATAATAATAATAATAATAATAATAAATAATAATAATAATAATAATAATAATAATAATAATAATAATAATAATAATAATAATAATAATAATAATAATAATAATAATAATAATAATAATAATAATAATAATAATAATAATAATAATAATAATAATAATAATAATAATAATAATAATAATAATAATAATAATAATAATAATAATAATAATAATAATAATAATAATAATAATAATAATAATAATAATAATAATAATAATAATAATAATAATAATAATAATAAATAATAATAATAATAATAAATAATAATAATAATAATAATAATAATAATAATAATAATAATAATAATAATAATAATAATAATAATAATAATAATAATAATAATAATAATAATAATAATAATAAGGATTATCCCCATTACCTCTTGAAGATTCAACTTCTATGGTTCTCCTTCCTCTTTTTCTCTTTCTCCTCTTTTTCTCCTCTCCTCTTCTATTCTTCTCTTCTTTCTCTTCTTTTGTGTTATGACAACAAATAGCTAATTTCTCTTCTTACTACTTTATTCTCTTAATGGACTTAACTTACTTATCCAAATCAACTCTAATAATTGGACCCATTACTAAATAATTACTATTCTTACAAATAAATTCCAATTATTTATATATATATATATATATATATATATATATATATATATATATATATATATATATATATATATATATATATATATATATATATATATATATATATATATATATATATATATATATATATATACATATATTCAAATAATCCAAATCTTCATCAAATCACTCAGTTTAATTAATTACCATATAATATAATAATTAATAAATAATAGATAAATAACTATTAAAATTTGATATGCTACAACTCTCGCCCACTTAAAAGATTTCCGTCCTCGAAAATTACCTTAAACGAACAACTCATGATACAAATCCTTCATCTATCTCTCAAGCTCCCAATTCACATTACCATCAGCGGGACCTCCCTAAACCACTTTCACCCAAGTGATTTCCTTACCTCAGAGTTGCTTTACTCTTCTATCCTCTATAAGCATAGGTGAAGTCTCAATCGTTAAATTATCTCTTACTTGCACATCATCTTACAGAATAGCATGAGACATGTCTGCCATATATTTCCTCAACTAAGATACTGAAGCAACTCGCTTTTTTTCAAAAAAATCATTAATTTGAATTTTCGAAAACAACAGAGTGAAATCGCCACCTAATTTTATTTGTTCTAAAAAGAACGGGAAAATATAGATAAAACCCACGAATGAAATGGATAAGATGGTCTACAAAAATAAGAGATATAGGTTCGGGAGTTGGTTATGCAAGGGGAAGGTATTAGCACCCCTTACATCCATCGTACTCGATGGTACCCATTTAGTTCAAAATGTGGTTGTGTGTTAGTGTGAAATTTTTTACGATCTTCTAAATTTAAAAATAGAAAGAGAGGAGAAATATTTTTATTATTTTTGAGTTTGACACGGTTTTGAAACCGCGCCTACGCCTCTGCAATGGGAAAGTCAAAACTCGTAGTTCTTCTAGAAAATAATTGTTTGTTGATTGATTTTAAATGAAAAGACAAGTCGTCATTTTAAAGGAGAAGACTGCCTAACGTCCACAAGGTGTGATAAAGAATAAAGGACTACGCACCAACATGAGGGAGGGTTTGAGAACACCTCTAGTACTCAAGTGGAGAAGTCGAAAACCTTGGGAATAGAGGAAGAAGCGTCTCAATTATAAATGAATCATGTCTAATCTTAAAAAGGGTTTAAAGGTAAAGGGTGCTTGGACGCACAAAAGAAGTTTGAGTGAGTTGAAATTGATTTTAAATTGGGGATGACAAGTACTAAAACGTTGGGATATCCTCTAACGATTCAATGCTCGAGATTGGTGATTGAGGTCAACCGATCATCTCTCATCCAAAATCTTTATTATGAAAAGAGTGAGGTGAAACAAAGTTCACTTTTATTAAGTGTATGGAATAAAGTATTTAAGTCATTGGGTTACCCTCTAATGGCCCAAATACTTTACATTTTAATTAAATCGTCGGGCTATCCTCTAACAATTTAATTAAATACCATAGCACTATTTTTTGTTTAGAACATGGATTGAAAATAACTCGACGTTGGATCGATTTTTGAGAAGAAGACTCGAGTTCACTTTTATTAAGTGTATGGAATAAAGTATTTAAGTCATTGGGTTACCCTCTAATGGCCCAAATACTTTACATTTTAATTAAATCGTCGGGTTGTCCTCTAACGATTTACTTAAATACCATAGCACCATGTTTTTTTTGTTTTGTAGAAAAATTGATTTTTTTTGAAAAATAACTCGACGTTGGATCGATTTTTATTGAAAGTGTTTTAAATGCTTGGTGAATGGAGAAAGAATAGGATCGAGATAGTTGTAAATAGCAAATAAAATCGACAAAGCCCATACAAGGTGGCCAACCTAAGTATAAAATAATTAAATTACATGTGTACTAGCAAAGTGGGCTAGTCTACTAAGACGACCAATTGGAACAATTGATCGAAATAGGCTCACTGTAAGAAGGCCCAGGATCAAGCGTACATGTGTGCATGTGTGGTCATCGCGACGCTTCATAGCTTTGTCGACTTACGGGTTTAAAAATGATTTACAATTATTAGTTTAAAAATGATATTTTTTTGGTTTTGTGTAAGTGACAGTTAAATTAAAATAAAATAAATGTGCACTAGATAATTATTACAATATTTGTTTTTGGGAGAGGGATTAAACGGTAAAATAAAATAGAAAGCGGTAAATTATTTACAATGCAACAAGGGGATTGGGATACAATTTTTCAAATGGGGATAAATTGAAATTAAAGATAAAACAGTAAATTAATTATGTTAAAAGCATACAAACAGAAACTAAATACGGTGAAACTTTAAATATCGACTATTGTATTTTATTTTATTATGTAGAATAGATTATATGAACTAATTCTAAGAAATTAAATAATATACTTGTGCTCATACATATCCAAAAATTAAATTGAATTAAAAATTTAAAATTGCAACACAAAGAAGATTAATATAATTAAATTCAAACTTATTTACGAATTAATAGATAAGTATAATAATAATAATAGTATGTATATAATATATATTTACAATACTAAATATAAGAAATAAAAATGATACTAAGTATAATTATATTTACAATATAAAATATAAAATAAAATAAAAATGCAAGTATATTGTATGTACATGGTTAAGTATTAAATAAAAATAAAAACAGTAATATGGATATGCTAATGAACAAGAATAAATGCTAATTGAAAGTAATTATTTAGAATAATCCTTGAATGTCTACACAAACAAAAAATTCGTTAGTAGCATGAGTGGGATAAAATAAACATGAAATTGCAATAAACCGAAAAATGGTTAGTAAACAAAGTATGGAATCGAAATGCAATTAAATGAATGCATTAACAATTCAAGAATCAAGAATTTACATGATTATTGATTCACAAATGGACTCACCCAAGAACTCATGCTATTAATCAATCGAAAAACGTGGAAAATTGAGTTTTAAACACATTTTAAACGCATAAACCGAAAACGGGCAGCAACTTAATTATATTGAGAAACACTCAAAAATTCCACTTAAATCAATTAAACTACCGAAACACCATTGTCATTGCATCCAAGATTCCATCATTGATTCTCGGTTAAGTCTTACGCAAATAAAGCGACATAGACCTTGAACCATCATCGAAACCAATATGGAATCCTTATCTCAGATTCAATCGAAGTTAAAAGAAACGAGAATAACATAATACACGGTGTTTCAACATGTTTCTCGGTTAGATTTACACGCGACTAAACGCGGTATTATCGTTAAACCATCATCGAAACCATAAAAAATGCATCTTTACTCACAAACTTCAATCAAAAATTAAAATAATAACACAAACTATGGTGTTCTAACATGTTTCTCGTTCACATCCTACGCATATAAACGTGTCGATGTCGAACTCTCATTGAAACTATACACTAACATTATTCACCACAACCTCAATTGTTCGGAACAAACCAAATAAAAACTTTCACTCATATTTAACATAACTATGCGTGATAAACAAACTTTTGCTCTAAACTAAATCAAACGATCAAATGAAACTCAACTAGATTCAAAGCAAATAGTCGCGAAATGATGTCAATAGAAAATCACTAATGCTGCCCCCATGGTTCTCAATTAGATTCGACAGGAATAATCATGGAACTAACATCATACTTCCAAAAATAACACACCACAACTTCGATTGAAATCAACACTATAATAAATTCTATCATGATATTAACAATTCAAAGCTCAATGTAAAATCCAACACAAAAACAAAATTCTAACCAAAAACATCATACTATTAACAATAATCATGTATTTTAACACAACTTAGATATTCACTGTCAAATCGAATTTTCACATAATCATTTTTTTTAAAGAGTTAACACAGAATTATCATGCCATTTTTCTCATTAAATCAAATGAACTAAACCACTACTGTGTTTTGGCAGAATTACAACACGATAATTTTTGCACAATATTACAATCAATCTAACAATCAACACATTGTTTCAATACAGTTATCACAAACATCACAACTCTCAATCAAACTAGTCAAATAATCAGCAACAACACAACTATGGAAACAAATGACAAGGTATCAAATTTACCGAATCGATGCGATGCCGTTGAGAGCTCCGAATCTGACGACTGCTGGCTGTTATTGCGTTGTTGTTGCAGAACAAATGCGGCTGCGAGATTTCTGGAATAAACAGAGAGTATGGCAGCGGGTTCTGTTTGGTTGATGAGAACAGAGGAGATGAAACGGAGAGGTGAACGTTGTTCACGAGATGAGAGCACAGACTGGAGGAGAGGTGGCGACGGCTGATGGAAAAGAACAGGGGAGTTTGTCTGGTCCGATGAAGAACGATGGAGGAGGTTAAGGGTTTGGATTGAGCTGCGGCGATGGGTTTGGAACAGCGGCTGTGAAGTTCCGGACAGCGAAGGGAAGGATAGTGGTCACGGCGATGAGGAGGAAAACGGAAGTATGGGGGTGGTCGGCGAGTTTGTGAAGGGCGTCGGAATGAAAGGGTGTTGCGATGAAGACGGAAGGTAAGGGTGTCGCGATGGAGACGGTACGGCTGGGTACAGATGGGGTTATACGGTGAGGGGTGTAAGAGGAAAATGGTGGGACGGAGAGTTGGAAGGGATGATGATGGCCGGAGAGGAGAGACACGGTGGTGAGAAACAGAGGGTGATGGATTGAAGAAGGAGATTTACGAAGAAGATGATGTTACGATGGGGTTATACGGCGAGAGGGTGACAGCGGCGGAAACGAGGAACAGAGGAGATTACGAACAGGCTGTGGGGATTGAAAGGGACGATGGAAATGAAGACCGGGGTTTAGAAGATGATGTTTTTATAACTTTTGTTTTTTTTTTATCCGTTGCCTCTCTTTCAGTGTTTCAAAATTGGCCTCCCTTGTGAACACCCTTGTGAACAGTAGCTTAACACATATATATAGTAATAAATTAGGTTTAACATATTTTTTTAAATGCCAAAAACACCCTTTTCATGAAATGGGCCACACAAATGGTTTGGGTAAAAAATAAAAAGCCCAATAATAATTTTGTTTGGATTTTTATTAAATTTTTATGAACCTTACAAGTCATAATTAAATACATGGAATATAAAATTTCGAGGGACCCGTGCGATAGTACGTGGATTGTATTTGCCTACTCCTGTGTTTAGTCATGGTCAATTATATGTTGCAATTTCAAGAGTTAAGAGCAAAAGTGGGCTAAAAATCCTAATTCATGACAAGGAGAATGTACCGTGTTCTACTACTACTAATGTTGTGTACAAGGAAGTCTTTCAAGCACTTTGATAGTTGGTAAACTTTATATCTTATACTTTACGATTCAAATTAAAAATCTATTTTGAATTAAAATATATAGTATGTACATTTTCCATGTATTTCAAGAAGTATATAATTTTTCCTATTTGTTCATGCAGACGTGATTTGTTGATAGGACCGACGCTTGCTACAAATATGGAGTTAAATGCCAACATGGTTTACATGAGACATATACTCAACTGAAAACATGGTAACATACTTAATAATTTAATAATCTATAAATGTAATGTGAATCCAGACGAGACCCGTGCGATAGCACGGGTTTGTTACTAGTTTATTAGTAAAATATATATGGAATGGTTGTTCTTGTGAAAAAAGGAAAGGTTTTACTAAGATGTCTTTTTATTATAACCATTAGATTTTAAATGAATCAAAGGTTATAAATGAGTGTAATACTTGGTGTAACTAATTGGTGTAATTTGTTACACCAATTACTTACACCAACTATTACACTCATTTACAACCTTTGATTTAATTAAAATCCAATGGCTCTTAAAATAACATCTTAATATAATGTTTCCTTTTCTCATATTATCAATTATTCCATATATATATCTTTGTAATCAATTCCATATATATTAACAAGATTTTATTTTTCTCTCACATCAATAATCAATGTCATGTATATTTATTATAAGGTACAAAAGATTTTCAACAAAAATATATACACACGTTAGTTTATTTTTTAGAAGATGTATTACATTTTATTTTTATTTAGTTTAGTACAAACTTATATAATTTTACTACAAAATTGATGTTATATGGAATTGAAAGTTTCTTTTAGTTTTTATATATATATTTTTAAAATATTTATTTTGATTAATTATATTTTATTAATTTAAATTAAAAGATAAAATGTACATACTAATTTAAAAGTTATATATAAATTATAGATATAAAAATATTTTAATTTAAAATAATATATATATATATATATATATATATATATATATATATATATATATATATATATATATATATATATATATATATAAATCGTTCTAAAATTTAAAACCATAAAGATGATTTTTTTCATTTTTCTCATTGCTATAAAATCCCTCATCATATATAAAAAAAAGTTTCTTTTATTTTTTAAGCAAATTTCTCATTGTTTTATTTTCTAATTAAATTAGATTCTATTTATTTAATTTAAAGGATAAAATTAATATATTTTTAAATAAAGTATGAAATAATATTCAAATCCATATATAAATAAGAAAATAAATAAGACAAATACTTTCGTGGAAATGGTTTTACATATTCATAGAAATGGTTGTATTGAAGGTATTTGTCTTATTTAAGACAAATATGACAAATAAAACAAATATGTACAACCATTTCCACAAAAGTATTTGTCTTATTTATTTTTTTGTTTCAAGGTATTTTTAAATGACTTCTTAGTACACTACTATGACATCTTATTTGTTTTAGAATGATTTTTATATAAATATATATGAAATTGATTAGTCGTGTGAGAAAAAAATATTTTATTAATATATAAAGAATATTTTAGATATAATATTTCATACTAAATATAAGAAATAGTATTTTGTTAATATATATATGGATTTGAATATTATATCATACTTTATTTAAAAATATATTAATTTTATCCTTTACATTAAATAAGTAGAATCTAATTTAATTGGAAAATAAAACAATGAGAAATTTGTTTAAAAATTAAAATAATTTTTTTTTATATATGATGAGGGATTTCAGAGCAATGAGAAAAATGAAAAAAAATCATCTTTATGGTTTTTAAATTTTAGAACGATTTCTTATATATATTATTATTTTAA
The DNA here is from genome assembly GCA_021764765.1 of Vicia sativa. Classification (NCBI taxonomy): domain Eukaryota; kingdom Viridiplantae; phylum Streptophyta; class Magnoliopsida; order Fabales; family Fabaceae; genus Vicia; species Vicia sativa. The sequence continues at coordinate 198,739,179 of CM038793.1, read as the reverse complement.
ATTAAAATATTTTATATCTATAATTTATATATAACTTTAAATTAGTATGTACATTTTATCCTTTAATTTAAATTAATAGAATATAATTAATCAACATAAATGTTTTAAAAAAATATATATAAAAACTAAAAGAAACTTTCAATTCCATATAACATCAATTTTGTAGTAAAATTATATAAGTTTTAACTAAACTAAATAAAATAAAATGTAATACATCTCCTAAAAATAAACTAACGTGTGTATATTTTTGTTGAAAATCTTTGTACCTAATAATAAATATACATGACATTGATTATTGATGTGAGAAAAATAAAATCTTGGGAATTGATTACAAAGATATATATATGGAATAATTGATAATATGAGAAAAGGAAATATTATATTAAGATGTTATTTTAAGAGCCATTGGATTTTAATTAAATCAAAGGTTGTAATTGAGTGTAATAATTGGTGTAATTTGATCCTCCTCTCTCTCTCTCTCTCTATATATATATATATATATATATATATATATATATATATATATATATATATATATATATATATATATATATATATATATATATATATATATATATATATATATATATATATATATATATATATATATATATATATATATATATATATATCACATGAGAATAAATAAGTTATATTAGAATGTGAGAATGAATAACAACCGTTGGATTTGAAAATGAAAGGTTGAGATTAAATTGCGATCTTTACTAAATCATGTGTCATTAATAAGTAAAGATTTATTAAAGATTACAATTTAATCTCAACCTTTTATTCTTCTCATTCATATATTCTCTATTATCATGTGATATATATATATATATATATATATATATATATATATATATATATATATATATATATATATATATATATATATATATATATATAAAAAAGATTAAATAGACTGAAATACAAATGCATGTATAATAAAAAAATAATAAATAGATAAAAATATATAAGTCAATCTATATGACTTCTTAAATAATATGGACTTATTGAAACCTTAATGAAAAACAGACTTTTAAATAGGCTTTCAAGCCATACGCGACTTTCAAAAAAAAGTCAGATTAGATAAAAAAAAATTTTAGTAAATTATAAATCAGAGTCAAACCTTATAAATTTATCGTATGTGAGACTCAACCTCTATAGGCCTAGCCTATTTCCATCCTAATTATAGAGTGAATTTGATCAATTTCATTTATGGATCATAATTATGAGTATTTTTTAATAGAATGATATGAAGATGGATTAAATTTAAAAAAAATAATATAGATAGACTAAAAAAAACCATTTTTAAAATGAAGAGATTAGAATGAAAAAAAGAGATAATATAAAAAATCAAAATTGTAATTAAATCTATCTTTTAATTGTAATAAATAATTAAAAAACCACAAACTATTTTTTTAAAATTTTAAAAATGATAATTAAAAATACACAAAACACCTGAAAAGAATGGAGGGATTAATAAGGCTATGTTTGGATATAGAAAAAACAACAAAGCGGAATGAAGCAAAGTGGAATGGAACGGAGCGGAACGAAATGAAATAAAAATTTCATTCTATCGTTTGGATAAGCTATTATAGAATACATTTATTTTGTCATTCCACCTAAATTGGAGGGTATAAAAAATGATGGAAAGTGATTGAATGCATTTTATCCGATATCTTTCCATTTCATCCTTTTTTAATCAAAATCCAAACAATGAAACATAACCTTATTTCATTCTATTCCGTTCTATTCTATCATATTCCATCGATCCAAATATATATATATATATATTCTTAAAAAAAAAAAAAAGTAAGGTAAATAAATATGTACTAGGGAATTCACATTGAGCCTAAAAATATGGAGTGTAGAATTCGTCATTTATAAAAGAATTCGTCATTTATAAGATAAAATGGGAAAGATCCAATTGGAAGATTTTTTAATGCAATAAATAACACACACATTGAGCCTAAAAATATGGAGTGTAGAAAAATAAAAAAGATTATTTTAATAAGTGTCGGAAAATTAAAATGTCCTTATTGTTGGATTAGCAGGTGCTGTCAAGAGGGTGAGTTGGATTTTTCAAACCAAAAACAGATGACGATAATTAAACAGAATAAACAACTTCCCTAATTATTAGCCCCAGCCAAACGCACACGCTGCCTCTAATCTCATCACAATCTTAAACAATTTTATGAGTTTTTTAATAATAGTTTGTCAATTCTTTTACACAAAACAAGCATAACCAGAGCTCTTGAATTCGATCCGTATCATGTTAAATCTTTTGAAAGAGAGCAGATCCGTTTATATAGTCCTATAAATATTTTCTTATTTAAATTAAACCCACTCATCATTATTATAATTAAATATTAATATTTACTAATAATTGATTAAGAACGCGATTCCAATACAAAACTGGAACTAATCGCGTCATTGTAATTACCACCCCTTTATAAAACAGTCACAAACCTTTTCTTTCTTCTCACTCTTTCTCTCTCTAGCTTTCTCTCTCTAGAAAAGAAAAGAGAAAGAAAAAGGTCGGAGAGAATATAGCAAACTGCAACACCCTCGCATCACCAACACCTCACCACACGAAACCGTTTGTTCGATAGATCTGTGGCGAAGAAGATGGGACAGAATCAACGATCTCTGATCTACGCCTTCGTTTCTCGAGGCAGCGTTCTTCTCTCCGAGTACACCGAATTCAGCGGAAACTTCAATTCCATCGCGTTTCAGTGTCTTCAGAAGCTTCCAGCTTCGAACAACAAATTCACCTACAACTGTGATGGCCACACCTTCAATTACCTTGTCGATAATGGCTACAGTTCGTACTTTTCACTTTTTTTTACATCTTATTCCTAATCTTAAGCTTAATTTCAATTCATTTCATTTCCGATCTAACGAAAACCTAGTTCTAAATTCGATTTTATGAACTAATTATAACCTATATTTTAGTTATATCTGTATGTTGACGCTATTTGACTATAAAAATTGATATTAGGTTAGCGTTGTTCTTCAGTGATTTTCGTGTTTTATATGCTTATTATTTAGTTAATTAATTATCTAGAGGCTAATTTTAGATTAGGTGCTGGTGTTTGAAGAGTAATTTAAATTTTATAGTACTGATTTGATGGATTTCGGTGTTTTTGAAGCGTATTGTGTTGTTGCGGATGAATCGGCTGGGAGACAAGTGCCTGTGGCTTTTCTGGAGCGTGTGAAGGATGATTTTGTTGCGAAATATGGCGGTGGGAAGGCTTCTACAGCTGCGCCTAACAGTCTTAATAAGGAATTTGGGTATTGAGTTTGGTGATTTAGGGTTTATTCTGTGACTGTGTTGTTTAATGGAAGTTTATGTGCTTTGATGTTTACTTGTGGCAGGCCGAAATTGAAGGAACATATGCAGTACTGTGTTGATCATCCTGAGGAGGTGAGTAAGCTTGCTAAGGTGAAAGCTCAGGTTTCTGAAGTCAAAGGGGTCATGATGGAGAATATTGAAAAGGTACATGCTACATATTATGGATTGCCTTTGGAATATGCTCTCTCTATCGAATATTTGGTCATTCTGTTCTATTTTCTTTCATTAATTAGTATGACTTTAAGTACAAAATAGAATTTGATGAAGTGAATTATAATAACTACAGAATAGGTAGGTATATATAAATTCTTACTCTTTCAGTTTATTATTGCGTGTAAGTTAAATAAGTTTTTTATCATTGTCAAAATGAGAGAAAATTTTCTTCATTTTTCATCCTTGCTAAATTTGAAAAAATGTTTTTGGTCCCAAATGACACCTACTAATGGTTGTGGTGTCATGTTCACATTAGACTACCTGATTTTTTATTTACCTTGAGCCCTAAAATGAGTTATATTTTTCTTCCCTAAAGTAATTGTTAAGGACTGAGAAACAACGATTTTAGAGGGATAAAAATCGAAGAAAATATTTTATGTGGACCTAAACTTATGTTGACTCGTTTATGTAGGCGACCACAATACTTTCAACATTTGAAAGGATAAAAATTAGATATTTTTTAATGCATTGGCCAATATCATAATTTACTTGTTTTACAAAGATCTAATGCATTGTTAACCCAATATATTATTTAATTTGCACCTTTTACTTTTGAAAGGATTCTGCCAGGTGTTAAACTTATACACGGTAAAATTTTCACCAACCTCCCAATTCTAGATAAATTGAGAATTTGAAAACTTAGATTGAGTGTACTTATTTTTTTCAGATGACAAATGTTTGTAAATTGTAATGAGTTGTTAGAAACAAGGTAATCAAAATTAAACCGGACATTGAGTTGGTGTAGGTACTAATTATGGTTCAGAGATTGAACCAGATTGAATTGGGATTGGACCAGTATTACTTAAACATAATTTTTATACTCTAATATATTACTTTTTAGAATCATATTTTTGAACCGTATAAATATTCATTTTTTACTTAAATATAATGTATGTTTATGAGAGTAATATAGTAATATCATTTCTCCTGCAACTCTTGCTTTGAATTTGTCTCTTTAATTCTTGTTATATATTATACATATGCTTATTATTGTTCCAATCTTTGGATACAATATTTATTTATTTTTTAAAATGAAGTGTCCGATGTTGATTGAATCTGCTGTTTTGATAATTCCGTCACTCCGATCGCAATCTCATTATTCTAAATGAAGGGCTACACTTAAACCCCTACTCACTATGAACTCTTTTTTGTATTCCAGTATCTTTTAGTTCTTCTGATACAGAGGCTTCATACATCCCTTTGCTCACCCACCCTCCTTACCCACACCTCATTTACTATAATATTCTCTGCTATTGTTCTTTTGAAACATAGGCTTGATGCAGTCATTTTTTTGGGATCTCAAAGTCTATGAGTGGAAGTATGGCACTATCTTAAAACATTATATTATTTTCTATAATATATTTCTCGTCACATGAAATTATTATTCAATGTCCACAAACAGCATGTGATAGTGTACTTGGGATATTTATTTGGAACACGGTATTATGACTCATGAGTGTGTTTGGTTACTTTTGTTTTTTGTTTTTGATTAGCTCTAAAATAAGCTGATATTGGAACTCAGTTATGACTTGTGGTTATGATTTTGTATAGTAAGAAGTTGAGACCTTGTTTGGTCAGATTATGCACCATTCATCATTTATATGACATATTTAAAGCTATTTGCACTGAATCTTCAAATCACACTAACTGATACGATTCAAGCTTTGAAATTTATCTTTGGCTATTCATGATTTGGTATTTTATTTTTTTGTTTTAAAATTGTATAGCACTCATAATCAGTGCTTTTGGGGAGATTTCTTTTTCATAAATGTTTTGGACTTTAACATGTGAGCTATGTTTTAGCCAAACATGCAACTTTCATTGCACAGACAAAAAGCTATAAAAATGAGGGTTCATATGTGATCATGAAATTATATTAAATATGTAAGACCAAAAATGGGATTTTTTTATGATCAATTGGTTGACCTGCCTAATTTTGAAAAAGGATGGTTCACAATGACCGGGGTTCGAAAGGAACACAAAAAACTAACTGACTATTTGTTGAATTGGTCTTTTGCCAATATTTTTATTTAAGTAGAGAGGAGTTATTATATCAGAAATCGTTTTGAAGAACCATAGCTACTTTTTTGTAAATAACAAGTATTAGACTACTTAATAGCTAATGAAGCTGTGGGTGGTGTCACTTTTTGAAAAATAAAGTGTATAGCTTAATTGTTAGGCCGGGTTTTACATAAGCTTGTGATCAGTGAGTTGGATAAGTTTCTTGACAAATCATGACTTCTGGAATTGTTTCATCTATCCTCATGTTCTTTCTGGCTATCAATTGCATTAAATTAATGTAGCTATAAGTAATGTGGTTGAACTAACAACAATAATTACTGACTTCTCATGATTCTTTTCTTGCCGAGAATGTATTAAATCTAGATAGGTTTTAGGGAGTTTTGAAGTTATACATTCTCTTCTTTCATGATATGACATGTTACTGATTAGAACATTAAGTTAGATTCTCTACTGGACCAGAAACCAAATTATATTGAAAACCAAGATATTACAATTACAATTACAATTACAACATTGAGCAGTTCAATGACATATTGAAGGAGTGAATGTCTGTCTATTAGTTATACGGTATTACCGTATGTATGGTATTGAAAAGGTGATAGATATATTAACCACACACCTATACATATCAGAAGAAAAGCAGAGAGAAACTTAGTCAAGTTTTTGGCATCTGTGATATCCTAATCTTCTATGTCTACAATCCTTATTAGATGTCTAATAATTGACGGCATTCTGATTATATTGACATGTTTGAAACTTAATGTAGGTTCTGGACAGGGGGGAAAAGATAGAGCTTTTGGTTGACAAGACTGAGAACCTTCATCACCAGGTTAGTAATTGTGTGTGATTGGAATGTCTCCAACTTAAGCATCGGTACTTGGTATTTTCATGTGAACAACTATTTTCATGCTAGTTCCTAAAGCATTTTTTATGATGATTGGTGGCATGTTGAGTGTTATGATAAGATCTACCCTTTCCTCTCCATCCACACAAGATAGAGAGTTGAGGGAGTAGTAAAAGAAACACTGCCTTTTTTTTTTCTTTTCAAATCAAATTGTTTTCTCAGTTGCTGTGTGCTGTTTTTGTCGCAGGCACAAGACTTCAGGAACTCTGGGACCAAAATCCGTAGAAAAATGTGGCTGCAAAATATGAAGATAAAGCTGATTGTATTGGCAATTTTGATAGCTTTGATCCTCGTAATTGTCCTCCCAATCGTTCTTCGGAATAAATAAATGCCACTCTCCTAGACATTTATCTTGTTATTTCGACTTTCTTGTGATTATATATGATATGATGAGGAAAGATACCAGGTTTATGGCATGATTTTGTATGTAGTCAAGATATTAACCTGTATACCGTTTACCTTTTAAGCTTTTACAGTATGATGATGATATATGAATGATTTTATATGCTTTTTTGGTTGTCTATCGTAGTTCAATTTCAATTCACCTCATCCATCTTATATTATTCATGCAATTTAAGTTCCTTGTGTGTGAATATTCGTTTCACGAGGGAACCAATAAAAGTCTTCAAATATTAAGGTTTAGGGCATGCTTGATTTGATTTTGATTTAGTTTTTAAATACGCTTTTGCAAGTTGATTGATAGGCTAATTTTTAAAATATATTTCTAAGAAGTAAATTACATTAAATGTGTGTTTTTTATTACATATTTCACTTTTACTTGTTCTATAACAATCTTGATTCAGTTAGATTAGATATTTATTAAAACTTCAGACTGATTTCATATAAAATAATCACTCAAGTCACTGTTATAAGAAATTTTTTATTAGTATAAATCAAACAAGTCACTGTTATAAGAAAAAGTATATTATTTTGGAAGAGTTATTTATTGATCATATATTTTTTTTAATAAATACATTTTCATTCATAATGACCAAAGATATAATTTCAAATCAATTCATAAAGACCAAATATATAATTTCATATCAAATGATTATTACTCGGTATTATTGATCATATATATTTTATATGCATTTTTATAAAACATATATTATCAATAATATTAAAAAATAACTCTTTGGAGGTTTGTGCAAATTTATTTTATATATATATATATATATATATATATATATATATATATATATATATATATATATATATATATATATATATATATATATATATATATATATATATATAGGATCAAATACACCTTACACCATGAGTTACACTTGCTCAAAAACGTTACTTTGGATTAATATTTTTAAAGTCAACCGTTAGGTTGAAACATACTATCATATAGATCATACGTATAAAATTTGAGATTAATCTATAAAGTTTTGCTATACGATCAAGATATCCAAAAATTAACGTCAAAATTGACTTTCATATAACGTTAATTTTGATGTAGTTCAATGACATAGTAAAACTTTATAGATTAATCTCAAACTTTATAGGTATGATCCATATGATAGTATGTTTCAATCCGAACTGACGTTTTTGAGCGAGTGTAACTCATGGTGTAACTCTTCAGGTGTAATTTGATCCCTCCTCATATATATATATATATATATATATAAATCTTTGCACAAACCTCCAAAGAGTTATTTTTTAATATTATTGATAATATATGTGAAATTCCTGGCAGCAGATACGTGATGTCACAGAGAATGTTATGACACATGATCGACACTGCTAACAATTCACATAAATTCAAACAGTAAAGAACACAATAAATTGTTTACCCAGTTCAGTGTATAACTACACCTACATCTGGGGGCTACCAAGCCAGAGAGGAAATTCACTATTAGTAGAATTAATTCAGGAATAAACCAATCAGTTTATCTCCTTCACTTAAAACCTACCCAATGCAACTTCAATCTAAGTCCTACTTAGACCTGAGTTCCTACTCACTCCCCCTCAATCACAGCAGTGATATCAACCTATTGAATAATTGAATTGTGAAGACACTCTTCAATAAACAAACTTGATCTTGCTTCAAAGCTTTAATCAAGAGACACAACACTCATGCTTCAAAGCTTTGAGTGATAAACTACCCTTACAACCAAATCCTAGTCCAAAGCACTTATCAATTGATAATTGTTTGGCTCACAAGAGTAACTAGAATTACAAAATACAACCTTCTAAATCTTCAATACAGTCCAGAGGCGCAGCAGCAGTGTAAGGGTTCTTTTCCTATTATAGAAGCAGTCCTGAAACTTCAGTTTTTGGGCTTCCATAATAATAGCTAGGGTTCACTTAATTAATCCTAAAGACTTGGTCTTTTTAACAACCAATTTAGGTTTAACTAAGATTAACCAATTTAGCCATGTGAGCATGTAATCTAATAACATATAACAATAATAAAACAGCTCAACAAACTTCCTGAAAACTCTCAGGAAAAACAGATTCTGCAGAACAGTAAATGTCACACAGAATGTCATAACATCGGTTATGACATCAGTCAATCTTCTGCAGAGTTCTAGCATAGTACTTGCTTCCAGTTCCGAGCTGTACTTAAACATCCTTCTCATGTAGGATTTATCTTCAACTCTGAATGTCATGACATTTATCAAGACATTGTCATAACCTAGTTTTACCAAAAATTAATGCCAACATAAAAACACTTACAAACCCCCCTTTGACACATTTTTTGGCTAAAACAAACTAAGTTATCAGAGTACCCATGCAGCAGAAGAAAACAAACTAGTCTAAGCTATCCTAAGCTTAAAAACCAGATCCTAGAGAGAAGATAAATTCTACCCATAATTTTTCATACAATTGCCCCAATTGCCCACATATACTTCTCCCCCTTTTTAGCCTCAAAAGGGCCAAAGGTACCAGTACAAATGCCCCAACATTCATCATATATAAAAAGTACCATCATAGTTAAAGTTACAACTCTGTCAAATTAATACAATTATCCAAAAACAGAATAAAGAAATAGCAGAGCAAAGTTAACATCAAAACAACAAAACAGAAACAAGAATCAACAAGCAACAGGCCTCCAGCTCAAGTGCTTTCTTCTCCTGAAGAAACACTATGGAAAGAAGCATCTTCAGAACTTCCTTCAGCACCAGTCATCTGAACATCATCAGCATCATTATCAGCATCACCATCACCAACTAACCCTTCATCCTCAACCTCTGTGTCCTGCTCCTTTTCCAGTTGAGAGATCAGTTCTTCAAGGCTTTGCTTCCTTGGATGAATGTCTGAGACATTCACCTCAACATCAAACTCAGAGTCTTGATCAGACTTTGAAGGTTCAGGTACCTTCCTCTTCTTCACAATTGGTGTTCTCTTGGGTCTAGATCCACCACCAACAGTCTTCACCCTACTCTTCCTTGTAAAGGGTCTAGCCTTGTTGTCCTTTTCAGCCTTATACACAACTTCAACAACCTTTTCTTTGACAGGAATCTGATGGGGATCCTGTTTCCCTTTCCTTCTCATCATCCTCTTGGAAATGCTTGGATTGACATTGGCAATGAGGTCATTATCAGAGAACTCTTTATCCAAGTCAATGACAGGGGGTTCGACAGTATTTTCATAATCTTTAACTGGAGAGTTTTCCAGGTTATCATCAATTGGTTTCTCTGGAGTTTCTTCTAGGATACTATCAGAGATATAATCAGCAGGATTCATAGGGGACTTAACAGAAACACACTTTTCTGGGGATTCTTCAAGAATACCATCAGAAATATCATCTTCATTAACAACAGGGGGCTCATTAGAGGTATCATCAACACAAACTTCAGGGACTTTAACAGAGGGATTAGGGGAATCAACAAGAGTTTCAGTATCAGGATCCACAGGGGTTTTCTTGACTTGATCATCAGATGTCTTGACATTCTCAGTGACATCTGGATCAGCTGCTAAACTAGGGCTAGCAGATTTTTGGTTTAGAGGGACAGAAACCCCAGGCACAGAGTGGTTTTCATTCAAGATCCTGGTTACTATCCTAGCAATGGCTTCATGCACATACCTAGAACCTTCTCTGTTTGCTATTTCAGGAGGAACAGAGGAAGATGGTTCAGAGGTCTTACCAGAAGGAGATGCTTGTGACCTTCATGCATTCTTGGTGCGAAGTTTTTTTGACCTTCCCAGGGTCAGTTGCCATTGCACGCAGTGGGGTAACCTCCAGTGCTTCAACCTGCATGGCTTCAGCATATGCCCTAATCTCAGACATGGTGGGAGATGAAGAGCCAGAGTCTTGAGATGATGAGGAGGACGATGACAGGTTCTGTTGAGACATCTTGAGGAAGGCAAGAAAAATATCACAGAGAGTTTGAGAGTTTTTGTTGATGAAATGGCAAGAGAGACTTTCAAAAGAAGAAACTGAAATATATATATGCCTCTTCCTATTCTTGGACTTTTGAAAAATAAGAAGAAAATAATTAATTACTCCATTTAGAATTAAATGAAATAAAAAGTCTCTTCCATTCCTTGTTGTGAGCAATCTTAATTGCTACAATTTCTCATATTGGCAAATACCCAGCTTGCCCCTTAAATTCTCAAACTGACTAGCATCAAGAGCTTTAGTAAAAATGTCAGCCAGTTGAAGTTCAGTGGCTACATGCTCCAATTTAATCACTTTCTCTTCCACAAGGTCTTTGATGAAGTGATGTCTAATGTCAATGTGCTTAGTCCTACTGTGTTGTATAGGATTCTTTGAAATATTAATAGCACTCAGGTTGTCACAGTACAATGTCATGACATCCTGTGTGACATTGTACTCAGTCATCATCTGCTTCATCCAGACCATCTGTGAACAACTGCTACCAGCTGCTATGTATTCAGCCTCAGTAGTGGACAAAGACACATAGTTTTGTTTCTTGCTGAACCAAGAAACAAGATTGTTTCCCAAGAAGAAGCATCCTCTAGAAGTGCTTTTTCTATCATCAGCACTACCAGCCCAATCAGCATCACAATAGCCAGACAGAATTGATTCACATCCATGAGAATATAGTATACCATAATTGCAAGTTCCACTCACATACTTCAGAATTCTTTTCACTTGATTGATGTGACTCACTTTAGGTTCAGCTTGGTATCTTGCACATACCCCAACAACAAATGCAATGTCAGGTCTGCTGGCTGTTAAGTACAATAAGCTTCATATCATGCTTCTATACAAGCTTTGATCAACATTTTCTCCACTTGTGTCTTTGGACAACTTTAAATGAGTAGGAGCAGGAGTCCTTTTATGGCTGGCATTCTCCATTCTAAATTTCTTGACAATATTCCTTGCATACTTGCTCTGTGAAAGAAATGTTGAGTCTTCCATCTGTGTGACTTGCAGTCCAAGAAAGTAAGTCAATTCTCCCATGAGGCTCATTTCAAACTCATCTTGCATTTGGTTGGCAAAATGTCTCACCATTGTGTCTGACATTCCTCCAAATACTATGTCATCAACATAAATTTGAGCCACCATTATCTTTCCTCCTTCATCCTTGACAAAGAGGGTTTTATCCAAGGCTCCTTTCCTATATACTTTGTCAGTAAGGAACTTGGTCAGCCTTTCATACCAAGCCCTAGAAGCTTGCTTCAGACCATATAGGGCTTTCCTCAACTTGTAGACATGATCAGAAAAATTTGGATCCACAAATCCTTTAGGCTGCTCTACATATACCTCCTCATTCAAGTAGCCATTTAGGAAGGCACTTTTCACATCCATCTGAAACAATTTGAATTTCAGAATGCAAGCAACTCCTAGTAATAGTCTGATTGATTCCAGCCTAGCCACAGGAGCAAAAGTCTCATCAAAATCAATCCCTTCAACTTGAGTGTATCCCTGAGCAACAAGTCTTGCTTTATTTCTGGTGACAACCCCTTCTGCATCAGACTTGTTCTTGTAGATCCACTTTGTGCCAATGATGTTTGTTCCTTCTGGTCTAGGAACTAACTCCCACACTTCATGTTGCTTGAACTGGTTCAATTCATCTCGCATTGCTCCAATCCAGTATTCATCAGTTAGAGCCTCTTTGACATTCTTTGGCTCAATCTTTGACACAAAACAAGAGTTTGAGACAACTTCTCTGGATCTTGTAATGACTCCACAGTTAGGATCTTCAATGATGAGTTGCTTTGGATGATCTTTCTGAATTCTGATGGAGGGATCTTTGTTAATTTCCTCTGGTTCAGACTTTGGAGAAGTAGGAACAGGCACTTCATCCTTATCAGACACTTGTGGTGATGTCTCAAACAATGTCTCAACATCATATGGGACATTGTTTTCCTGATGGTGATCATCAACTATGACATTAATAGATTCCATCATAACTTTAGTCCTGGAGTTGAATACTCTATATGCTCTGCTATTTGTAGAGTATCCCAGAAAAATGCCTTCATCACTTTTAGAGTCCATCTTTCTCCTTTGATCTCGATCTGTCAGAATATAACATTTGCTGCCAAAAACATGGAAATATTTCACAGTAGGTTTTCTTCCCCTTCCATATTTCATACAGGGTGGAAGATGTTCCCTTTCTTAAGGTGACCCTGTTGTGAACATAGCAGGCTGTATTCATAGCTTCAGCCCAAAAATGAATAGGAAGTTTCTTAGCATGAATCATTGCTCTGGCAGATTCCTGTATAGTCTTATTCTTCCTTTCCACAACTCCATTTTGTTGAGGAGTTATAGGAGAAGAGAACTCATGATTGATTCCTTCTGAGGAACAGAATTCATCAAACTTACTATTCTCAAATTCCTTTCTATGATCACTTCTTATTCTGACAATGCAGCCTTCCTTTTCTCTTTGAAGTCTTTTGCATAATTCTTTAAAGACATCAAACACATCAGATTTTTCCTTGATGAAGTTTATCCAGGTAAATCTGGAGAAATCATCCACAACAACATAAGCATATCTTTTTCCACCAAGACTCTCAACCTGCATAGGCACCATCAAATCCATATGCAACAGCTCCAGCACCTTGGAGGTGGTCAGATGTCTTGACATTGGATGTGACATTCTGGTTTGCTTTCCAACTTGACATTCACCACAGACTCTCCCTTCATCAATATGGAGTCTTGGTATCCCTCTGACAGCTTCCATGGAAATGATCTTTTTCATTCCTCTAAGATGCAAATGACCAAGTTTTTGGTGCCACAATTTTACCTCATTTTCATCTTTGTCTGTAGAGCACACAGAAGACAGGTTGATGTTCTCAGACTCCCACATGTAACAGTTGTCCTTTGATCTGACTCCTCTCATAACCACTTCTTATTTTTCATTGATTACAAGGAATATCGACTTGGTGAAGTTGACTTTGAATCCCATATCATATAGTTGACTTATGCTTATGAGATTAGCAGTCGGACCTTTTACCAGCAACACTCCATTTAGGTTTGGAACTCCAGAACAGTCTAAGTTTCCAACACCTTTGATTTCTCCTTTGGCTCCATCCCCAAAAGTAACAAAACTGGTAGAATGAGGTTTGACATCATTCAGAAGGTTCTTGATTCCAGTCATATGCTTAGAACATCCACTGTCAAAGTACCAGTCTTCCTTGGCAGAAACTCTAAGGGGAAGTGTGAGCTATCAAAGCTGCAGTCTTCTTCTTCCACTGTTGAGTGTATGGTACCTTGTTGGTCTTAGGCTTGACATAAGGAACCTGATTAGGATATCCATGTAGTCTATAGCAAAAAGGCTTTATGTGTCCAAACCTCCCACAATAATGACATCTCAATCTTTGAAACTTTTTCTTCATGTTTCTTTGATCTTGATGTTGAACCCAATGTTGTGACATCTGCTTTGACATTGGTTTATTAGGTCTGTTCTTCTTTTTGTTATCAGCAAATTTCTTTGCATCCACATATCCTGAGCCAGACCTATTTCCTGCCTTATGTTGTGACGTCTGCTTTGACATTGATTTGCCAGGTCTGTTCTTCTTCTTGTCACCAGCAGGTTTCTTTGCAGCTTCATATCCCAGACCATGCTTATTTCCTGCATTCTGTCCAAGCTGAAGGATTTCCTTCAACTTATCAGTACCAGATGTCAACATTTTGACAGACTTAGACATCTGATCAAGTTTGGAGTTCAACACTATAATTTCACTGTTGAGGTGACTTATAGTAGCAGTGTTTTCCTTCTTCTTAGCCTCCAACTTCACAATCAGCTTTTTCTGTTTCTCATTTTGCTGACATACTTCACCACTCTTGATACACAGCTTCTTGTAGGTTTCAGCTAGCTCTTCAAATGTCACTTGCTCATCAGTAGAGTCATTATCAGAGTTGCACACTCCAGAGAGAGCAGTGACAAGTTTGGCTGCTTCTTCTTCAGATTCACTTCCAGAGTCACCATCAGACCAAGTGACAACCATTCCTTTCTTTTGTTTCTTTAGAAAGGTAGGACATTAAGCTCTAATATGCCCATATCCTTCATAACCATGACATTGGATTCCTCTACTTTGACTTCCCTTTTCTTCTGACTTGGATCTTCTGCTGGAGTCATAAGATCTGCTAATGTCAGATGGAATATTCTTAACATTGGACCTTGACTTTGGATCAATTCTCTTGATGAGTTCGTTGAACTGTCTTCCAAGCATAGCTATAGCTTCAGATATCTTCTCTTCATCATCCTCCTTGCATTCCTCTTCAGTATTGGATACAAGGGCTATGCTCTTGTTCTTCCTGTCAACATTTTCACTGATTCCCATCTCAAATGTCTGAAGAGATCCAACAAGTTCTTCAACCTTCAAGGTGCTGATATCCTGAGTTTCCTCTATAACAGTCACTTTCATTGCAAACCTTTTAGGCAAGGATCTGATAATTTTTCTCACCAGCTTTTCTTCTGACATCGTTTCCCCCAGTGCTCCTGAGGTGTTGGCAATCTCCAAGATATTCATGTGAAACTCATGAATGGTCTCATCTTCCTTCATCTTCAAGTTTTCAAATTTGGTAGTGAGCATCTGAAGTCTTGACATCTTCACCTTGGATGTCCCCTCATGAGTAGTTTTGAGAGTGTCCCAAACATCCTTGGCCAGCTCACATTGATGTACTAGTCTGAAGATATTTCTGTCAATTCCATTGAATAAGGCATTCAATGCTTTAGAGTTTCCCAGTGCTAGCTCTTCTTCTTCTTCTTTGCTTCATTCTTCCTCAGATTTCAGACTAGTAGTCCCATATTTCTCAAGCTTGGTAGGATGTTTCCATCATTTGTCAGCAGCTCTCCAAGCTTTAATATCCAGTGACCTCAAAAAGGCAACCATACGAGGTTTCCAGTAATCATAGTTAGATCCATCCAGTATGGGTGGTCTACCTCCAAATCCTCCTTCCTTATCCATAACGCCAAAAACTATTATCCCTAGATCTCACCCACAAAATAACAGGCAGGGTGCCTGCTCTGATACCAATTGAAATTCCTGGCAGCAGATACGTGATGTCACAGAGAATGTTATGACACAGTATCTGACACTCTGTTAACAATTCACACAGTAAATTCAAACAGCAGTAAAGAACACAATAAATTGTTTACCCAGTTCAGTGTGTAACTACACCTACATCTGGGGGCTACCAAGCCAGGGAGGAAATTCACTATTAGTAGAATTAATTCAGGAATAAACCAACCAGTTTATCTCCTTCACTTAAAACCTACCCAATGCAACTTCAATTTAAGTCCTACTTAGACCTGAGTTCCTACTCACTCCCCCTCAACCACAGCAGTGATATCAACCTATTGAATAATTGAATTGTGAAGACACTCTTCAATAAACAAACTTGATCTTGCTTCAAAGCTTTAATCAAGAGACACAACACTCATGCTTCAAAGCTTTGAGTGATAAACTACCCTTACAACCAAATCCTAGTCCAAAGCACTTATCAATTGATAATTGTTTGGCTCACAAGAGTAACTAGAATTACAAAATACAACCTTCTAAATCTTCAATACAGTCCAGAGCAGTGTAAGGGTTCTTTTCCTATTATAGAAGCAGTCCTGAAACTTCAGTTTTTGGGCTTCCATAATAATAGCTAGGGTTCACTTAATTAATCCTAAAGACTTGGTCTTTTTAACAACCAATTTAGGTTTAACTAAGATTAACCAATTTAGCCACGTGAGCATGTAATATAATAACATAGAACAATAATAAAATTTCAACAAACTTCAAAACTCTCGGAAAAAGCAGTTCTGAGCGATAAATGTCACACAGAATGTCATAACATCGGTTATGACATCAGTCAATCTTCTGCAGAGTTCTAGCATAGTACTTGCTTCCAGTTCCGAGCTGTACTTAAACATCCTTCTCATGTAGGATTTATCTTCAACTCTGAATGTCATGACATTTATCAAGACATTGTCATAACCTAGTTTTACCAAAAATTAATGCCAACATAAAAACACTTACAATATGTTTTATATACATTTTTTTTAATAAATACATTTTCATTCATAATGACCAAAGGTATAATTTCAAATCAAATGATTATGATTATGTGCATTTTTTTAAAGCAACGGTGGTGAAGGTTTCAAACTCACAAGCGTCTGTTCGAATTGGTTTAATTGAACGAGAATGAGACATCAACAACTATGTAATGCGCATTATGTATTTGGTGAATCAAATGAAATTTTGCGGAGAAACTGTTTCGGAGCAGAATGTTGTATCAAAGATCTTATGTTCTTTAACGTCTAGTTTCGACAACATTGTAGTGGTAATCAAAGAATCGAAAAACCTTTTGATGTTGAGTAAAGAGGGGCTTTAAACCTCTCTTGACGCTCATGAGCAAATGATGGATGAAATGGGATATGACAAGGTTAAAGCGAAGATTATGTTAAACACAGTTCAATAAGAAGAGTAAAAGATTGAAAGGAAATGCAAATTTTCAGAATTATAGTAGAAAAGACCCATAAATTTCAAAATGGGAAAAAAAGATGAGATAAGCTCCAAAGGTAGTGGTTAAATCAACTACATCAAGAAGATTGACAAAAATAATGTGAAGTGTTACAATTGTCATAGACTTGGTCATTTTGCAAGAGATTGTAATCCGAAATCAAGGGAAAATCAAAGCGACGAGGCTAAGGTTGCTCGATGGGAGGTGGATGATGATAACATGCTTCAAGTCATGATCACAGGGAAGAATTATGATAGTAATAAGTTGTTGGACAACAACAGTAGTAGTTGCAGGTTGCCGGTCAGCAGCTCCATCAGTTCGACGAATGCCGCATAAACGCGTTTGAAGAAAAACATAATGGTAACAGTTCGAGATGAAGTCCAAAGAAGTAGAGAGGTCAAAATGGGACGAAGCCCATCGGGCCAAAAAAATTTAGGGTCTGAACCTTATTTTTCAAGCCCATTTACTTCCGGGCCTTTTTTAGCCCGACCCTAAAAAGCCCTAAAAAATATGGGTCAGCCCGTATGGGCCATGAGTAGCCCACCGACTTGAAAAAAATATTTTTTAAAAAATATAATTAGAATTTATCCGTTTCAAATTATAAAATTATTATAAAATTTTATAACAATTTGTTGTTATAATTGTCATAAATATTTATAACTTAAAATTTGTTGGAGCAAGTTATTTATTTTTGTGTACTACATTAAATAATTTGTAATGTAATTTGGATAGTTTGAATTAAGTTAATGTGTTGTTTTACATATTAATTGTTAACTTATATGAATTATTTAGAGATCTTAATTTTGGATATAAATTTAATAAATATACAAGTATTATTTCATGCAATTATATGGTTACTTACAAAAATAAGGAGAAAATTTTAATTTTTAAGAAATAGACCCACTTAGGGCTGGGTAGGCCGCAACCCAGACAAGGTGAAGCAACTCGTTTTTCAAAAATCATTTAAATGAATTTTCAAAAACAATGAAATCGCCACCTAATTTTATTTGTTCTAAAAAGAACGGGGAAATATAGATAAAACCCACGAGAGAAAAGGATAAGACGGTCTACAAAATTAAGAGATGCAGGTTCGGGAGTTGGTTATGCAAGGGGAAGGTATTAGCACCCCTCACATCCATCGTACTCGATGGTACCCATTTAGTTCAAAGTGTGGTTGTGTATTAGTGTGAAAAATTTTACGATCTTCTAAGGTTAAAAAGATAAAGAAAGGGAGAAGAAATGTTTTTATTATTTTTGAGTTTGGCACGGTTTTGAAACCGTGTGCCTACGTACTCCCTCGTGCAATGGGAAAGTCAAAACTCCGTAGTTCTTCTAGAAAATGATTGTTTGTTGATTGATTTTAAATGAAAAGACAAGTCGTCATTTTTAAAGGAGAAGACTCGTCTAACGTCCACAAGGTGTGATAAAGAATAAAGGACTACGCACCAACATGAGGGAGGGTTTGAGAACACCTCTAGTACTCAAGTGGAGAAGTCGAAAACCTTGGGAATAGAGGAAGAAGCATCTCAATTATAAATGAATCATGTCTAATCTTGAAAAGGTTTAAAGGTAAAGGGTGCTTGGACGCACAAAAGATATTGAATGTGTTGGAATTGATTTTAAATTGTGGATGACAAGTACCAAAACATTGGGATATCCTCTAACGATTCAATACTCGAGATTGGTGATTGAGGTCAACCGATCATCTCTCATCCAAAATCTTTATTATGAAAAGAGTGAGGTGAAACAAAGTTCACTTTTATTAAGTGTATGGAATAAAGTATTTAAGTCATTGGGTTACCCTCTAATGGCCCACATACTTTACATTTTAATTAAATCGTCGGGCTATCCTCTAACGGTTCAATTAAATACCATAGCACTATGTTTTTTTGTAGAAATTCATTTTTGAAAATAACTCGACGTTGGATCGAGGTTTGAGAAGAAGGCTCGACGTTGGGTCGAGTTTTATTGAAAGTGTTTTAAATGCTTGGTGAATGGGGAAAGAATAGGATCGAGATAATTGCAAATCACAAATAAAAATCGACAAAGCCCATACAAGGTGGCCAACCTAAGTATAAAACAATTAAATTACATGTGTACTAGCAAAGTGGGCTAGTCTACTATAACGACTAATTGGAACAATTAATCGAAATAGGCTCACTGTAGGAAGGCCCAGGATCAAGCGTACATGTGTGCATGTGTGGTCATCGCGACGCTTCGTAGCTTTGTCGACTTACGGGTTCAAAAATGATTTACAAATATTAGTTTAAAAAAAGAATTTTTTTGGTTTTGTGTAAGTGACAGTTAAATTAAATAAAATAAATGTGCACTAAATTATTACAAAGAATTGTTTTTTGGGAGAGGGATACATGAATTATAAATGGGGATTAAACTGTAAAATAAAATGGAAAGCGATAAATTATTTACAATGCAACAAGGGGATTGGGATACAATTTTCCAAATGGGGATAAATTAAAATTAAAGAGAAAACGGTAAATTAATCATGTTAAAAGCATACAAACAGAAATTAAATACGGTGAAACTTAAATATCGATTATTGTATCATTTGTATTTTATTAATTAGAATAAACTATAGAAATTAATTCTAAGAAATAAATGTAATTCGAACTTAATATGAATGAATAGATAAAGTATAATAATAAAAGTAATAATATACATATAGTATATATTTACAATACTAAATATAATAAATAAAAATAATACTAAGTATAATTATATTTACAGTATAAAAATAAAATACTAAGTATTTTGTATATACATTACTAAATATTAAATATAAATAGTAACATGAACATTAAAATGCTAATGATAAAAATGTAGATGTGCTAAAAGAAATTGAGTGTTTCGATCAA
Organism: Vicia sativa; assembly: GCA_021764765.1. Classification (NCBI taxonomy): domain Eukaryota; kingdom Viridiplantae; phylum Streptophyta; class Magnoliopsida; order Fabales; family Fabaceae; genus Vicia; species Vicia sativa. Next base: position 198,718,930 of record CM038793.1, on the reverse strand, counting down.
TCCTCGGATATCTTCAAAAATAGAAAACATGTTAGTAGCATAAGTGAGAAATAAAAATAAATGAAATGCAATTGCAATATAAACATGGTTAGTAGGCAAGGTATAGAATCAAAATCAAACTTGTATGAAATAACATGTATTATCAAACTAATTTCACAATTAGAAAACTAATCATACATGCATAAACATGATTTGAATCACAACTTATGAATTGGCAAGGAAATCGTAAAGATGTAAAGTGCAACCACAAGCTTCATGAATTCAAAGTCTCAAAACAAAAAGTGCAACCACAAGCTTCATGAATTCAAAGTCCCAAAACAAACTCAAAACACATTTCAATTCATTAAAAAAAGGAACTAGATAGCATATGCTCATATCACGATCCAAATCAAATCTCTAAGCATGAACCAAATTCAAAATGAAGCCTTAATCAACTAAATCGAAAACCGGGCAGCAACTTAATAACCATAATCATGCTCAGCAGTATTTGATTCAAACATACTCAAAATAAACAGAAAACATAAACGATGCCACATCCAAATGTATCCTCATTCAATCTCAACTTAAACACAACCAAGATGTCATCGACGTCTCTTACAAAATACCTCAAAAAACATGATATATCATTGAATTTGATCTCGGAAACTTATACGATTAACAATTCGGGCAGCATCTATGCACATGAAACAAGGCTTAAGAAATTCAATTTCAACATATCAAACACCAACGGAAACTACCAAGCAAGGTCATAACCAAACTTATTTTTTTTTAAAATGGACACAAATGACTCCAAACTGTCCATCATAATCTACAAATTGAACTCAAAACAGAAGTAGTATCAACTTCTTAACAATTGACTCATAGGATAATTCAACTTCAAAATCAGTTTGACATAAACAAAATACTGTGATCATGAATTTAAAATTCCAATTAACAAATCTTGTATTGACATTCAAAACTAATCATACAATTTGACACCAATGGGAGGTTAATGTTAAACAAGATCTCATCACTCAACAAATGTGCAATATCATGCAGGATTTCACTCAAATTTCAAAACTAATGTGATCAAATTAAAACTCAAGTCAAACACACCAGAAATGAACGAGCAGGACGATTCAAACATAAATGTCAACACTGTTTTTGCAGAAAATATTTAACACAGTAACATTATAACGTGTTGAATCAGAAACAAAGTGCTTTTTATGACAATTTTTCAGAAGCATAACAAATAGAAACTAAGTTAACACAGATTCATGGCATAGATTAATGTTCGATCGGAACAGAATCGTAAAAATCATTAAAATGGACTAAACACAGTATGTATCAAAACACATTTATCACAGGATATTAATAAGTATGTTGACAAAATCAACATAGCTAACAATGATGTCTTAGATCATAAAAATCAAATCATATGCCTAATTAGAACAAGAATACTCCAAATCACATAGCAGAATCTGCGGATTATCGAGCGCAGTTGAGTTCTGACGAGATACGGTCTGAGCTGAAGGTTGTCGTGTGAGAGGCTAGAGTATGTTCTGCTGCGGTTTAGAGTTACTGGGGTTTCGGTGTGGATACGGCGATGGCGGAGTGCGTGTGAGAGGAATGTTACGGGTTCCGCGGAGGGAGTTTGTTTGGATGAAGGAAAAAATGATGGGGTTTCATGAGTGAATGAGGGTTACGGTGAGGGCAAGCGGATGGAGGTATGGTGTTGAAGGAGTCGGTGAATGGAGGTTACAGCGGCGATAGAGAAGGTGGATGGTGTTGTTGGTGAGAAAGAAAAAGCGAGTAAGGGATGTCGGGGTTTGGAACGGCGACAGTGAAGATGGGGAAGAGGAATCTGTGGTAAGGTGGAAAGGAGGGAAGGAAAAGGGTATGGAGGCAGCGATTGATGGCAGTGGAAGAAGATGGACCGTGATTGTTGTAGAAACGAGGGAATGAGTGGGTTTCGAATGATGAAGAGGAAACGGCGAAGGGAATGTCATCGGAGACAGCAATGGGTGTTTCTGTGAGAGAGAGACGGTGGGGGTGAAAGAGGACGATGAGCAGTGGGTGGGGTGACGATGGATGGAGCGTGGTTTGAAGAAGACCAAGACCAGAGAGTTTTTTTTATAACTTTCTTTTTTTATAATTTTTGTTCTGTTTCCTTGTAGCCTCCGTGTTGTTTTCAAATTGGCCTCCCCCCATGAACAGTAGCAAACAATCAAATATATAGTAATAAATTAGGTTTAGCATATTTTAAAAATACCAAAAATGCCCCTCATGATTAAATGGGCCACAAAATTGGATTGGGTAAAAATTAACAAGTCCAAAAGTATTTTGTTTGGATTTTTTGAGATAAAAATTAGACACTTAAAATTGTCAAAAACGGTAAAAGTTCGGACAATAAATTATCCGAAAAAATAATATTAGCACATTAAAATAAACTATGGGTCTTATAAATTAAAGAAAAATTATTGAAATGGTTAAAATTGAAATAAAATGATAATAAAGAAACCCCGACTTTAAAACGCTTACGGTTAAAAACGAGACTAAAAAATGTATCGAAAAATTAGGGAGAGCACATTTTCATGATCTACGCGACACGTAGATTCATAAAGCAGTGAGTAAAAGATAAAAACTTGAAATATTTTCCCCGCTAATTTTCGCACAATATTGAATTGCTTTTAACAGTCTGTTTATAAAATCGAAACATCGATATCATCGACATATAAATAATTTAAAATGAATGCAATAAGCAGGAAGAGAGGTAAAAATGCATGAAGTAAGATAACAGGTATTTTATAATTAAAACAATGCAAACATCGATTTAAACTAACTTTTGGTCAATTCAAATACGACGACATGATGCATAGGCGGTGAATGAATATTTTTTATAATATAAATACAAATGCAAGTAGAAAAATAGCGAGGAAAGTTGCCTATTTAAATATCTTCGACCGATGATATGAAGATGATCAAGCTTCATATTATCGCAGTGGGAGATAGTTTAATATCAAAAACCCAAAATTTTGCCCTGAGATGCAATGGGTATGTTGTGAATAAAATATAATGAGAAAAGTGTTGAATGCAATTTTTGACATATTTTTTGAATGATGTATGATATGAGACAAACTCTATGGTAATTTGTGGTAATTATTGGGAGACTTTGAAACTAGAAATTTGTGGTAGACAATCGATTTTAAACAGATCCGGCTACATCGAGAAATAAACGGAAAAGACAATCGATTTTAAGCAGATCCGAGCTACATCGGGAGATAAACGGAAAAGACAATCGATTTTAAGCAGATCGAAGCTACATCAGGAAATAAACGAAAAGACAATCGATTTTAACAGATCGAAGCTACATCGGGAAATAAACTGGAAAGACAATCGATTTTAAATCGAAGCTACATCGAGAAATAAGCGGAAAAGACAATCGATTTTAAAGGATCCGAAGCTACCTCGGAGATAAGCGAAAAGACAATCGATTTTAAGCAGATCGAAGCTACATCGAGATAAACTGAAAAGACAATCGATTTTAAGCAGATCCGAAGCTACATCGGGAGATAAACTGGAAAGACAATCGATTTTAAACAGATCGGCTACATCGAGAAATAAACTGGAAAAGACAATCGATTTTAAGCGGATCCGAAGCTACCTCGGAAATAAAGCTGGAAAAGACAATCGATTTTAAACAGATCCGAAGCTACATCGAGAGATAAACTGGAAAGACAATCGATTTTAAACGGATCGAAGCTACCTCGGAAATAAACTGGAAAGACAATCGATTTTAAACAGTTTGAAGCTACATCGAGAAATAAACGGAAAAGACAATCGATTTTAAGCAGATCCGAAGCTACCTCGAAATAAAGGAAAAGACAATCGATTTTAAACAGATCGAAGCCACATCGGAGATAAACGGAAAAGACAATCGATTTTAAACGGATCGAAGCTACATCGGAAATAAAGCGGAAAAGACAATCGATTTTAAACGGATCGAAGCTACATCGAAATAGATGGAAAAGACAATCGATTTTAAACGGATCCGAGCTACATCGAAATAAACGGAAAGACAATCAGATTTTAAACAGATCTGAAGCTACATCAGAGAAATAAACTGGTAGGTACCAAGTAAGTTGGATTTTGACCACAAGGTAAGATATTGACTGCAACAAGACCTCGGGAAATGCAAATGAGGATAAAACACTCTTGCTATTTTGTGATGCATGATATATGAATGATCTATGCATGTAGTATGTAATGCAAACGTTTATGACAACGGAGATTGACTCTTTTGTGGAGGTAAGATGGGAACTCTAATTCCTCAACACGGAGAACACTCTCAACTCTGCTTGGAGAGAAAAATGTCTTGAGAAACACTTCTAACCCACTTGCGAATTGTATTGAAATGATGATCCTTGGAGGAAGGACTGCAACGCTGCTTAAGGATTGCCCCCGATTAGCTGATTATTGAGGATAAACCGATCATGGCTTCGACTCTTGAAATGACTGAGGGGAAAGGAGTGCCCCGGTATAAGTCTTGAAAATGCTCTTCTGATTAAAACAATTCTGATAATGACTTGCACTGAGCAACAAATCTTGAACTGATTCACAACAGGATCTGAAAGATACTTGCCCCTGATTAGGATCACTGACCAAGTTTCCTAACAGTTTGGACTTCCTTGATGAGGAGGAAAACTTGTTTACAAGCAAAAATTATTTATTCAAACATGGTAAATTTAATGCAAAGTTTATGCACAAGTTTTGAAGAAAAAAAAGTCGTTTTGAGATGATGTAATTGCTATATAGAAAATGGATCACTGGTTAAAACACAGCGGTTTAAAAAATTTAAAAGGTGAAAGAGAAAACCAATGTATGGATATACCAAGACAGTTGATTTGCAAAAAATCTTAGGATTCATATTACGCAACCTTGCTGTAGTATGCTTTCAAAAGAAACCTGGCTTCAATTAGGTCTTTTGAGGGTTGTAACGTGGTCTGGTTCATGGTTTAAGAAATAAAGGATAAAGGCTCAAAATTTATTTGTACCCAACCCAATCTTCGTGATGTTCTTCAGTCCTACACTCAGTTAAATCAGATTGTGCATTCAGTTTCCAAGAGATTTTGGATTGTACACTGATAGTGATGATGGCTTAGAAACTGGTATATTCTTGAGATAGCAGTCACTTCTTTTTTGCAACATTTTGCTGTTTGAGGACTTTTGTCAACTCTTATTTGAATTTGTCATTCCTGACTTTTGCCTGAACCATTCCGCTTAAGATTACGGTCAGCGAGATGCCCCAATTTTTTTATATATATATTTTGGAAAGACAGTGACTGCTTGACTTTTATGATTACGGAGAACCATCATCATCACTTTTTGACTTGTATGACATATCCAACACTTCTTGATGTGTGCGAAGGAAGCTTGATTGAATACAACCTTTGTTGAAAGGCGTCTTGAATAAATGCACATCCGAATTAACTGAGAACTATCCTGGCCCAGGTTAAAATTGTGGGGTTTTTTTTTGTATAGAAAGAAAATTCAACTTCTAGGCTCGAAGGGGTTGACAAAGGTTTAACTTCCTTATTTCTCTGGTGTTTGGGAATTGAAACAATGCCTGTATATCATCAGCAAAGTTTTATTCGAAAGCATACCAACAACAGTTATGGGTATCTTGTTTTTATCATCCTCCCTCCAATCTTTGCAAAATCAAGAGTTCGGTAAAGAAATTGAACATGGAAAATATATATTTTTGAAAGCGATAAATGTAGATGATTTGAATCAAAACAGTGCAATGCTCATTTCATTAAAACTAACACGAAATTACAAACAAGATTTGAAAGCAACATTTTAACATAAACAAAAGGAAAATGCAAACAAAAAGAAACATGGCCTAGTGACTAATCAGTTACAAGGATGAGCTGTCCTGTCTGAAACACTGGCTTTAGGAGGTAACTTGAGATATTCTGACCCATCAGCTGATTGATCTCATCTCTTAATAGCTCTTGGTCTCGTTGAAGTTCTTCCATAATTCTCTGAACTATGCTTCAAACCCAAGGTGTTGAGGAATCAGTTTGACAGCCGACAACCAATTGAATATGGAGACAGACGAAATGAGTTTTTGGGAACTTGAATGTATGCATGAAATATGCAGATGGATGCAATGAAATGTAATGTCATCAATGCGGAAGATGCGATGAAATGTCACATATACAAATGGAACGCAACATAATAACAGTAACAGGTTCACAGGGATGTGAAACAGGGATGATACAAGTAATCAGAACCACTTATTCAGGTGGGATCCTATGATATGATGGCTTTAAGTTTTCTACCCAAATTCCCCATGGGACAGTTCTAAGGATTTTTGCTAAATGTTTCTTGGAGTCTCAGATCCCCTTTTAACAAACACTATCATCACGCGAGAGGCCTACATGGCGATAGTATTTGAAAAAGTATACCCCAAGAAACGGCTCTTAACGGGATGCTCGAAATCCAAAATTTGAGCGTTTGGTCTCGGTTAGGACAACATGAACAAACTTAGAGTTATAGGTCATTTGTCCAAAGATTGACGTCCTGCGCTATCGCGGGCCAACAACCTCCTTAAAACAACCAACTCTAAGCCAGAGTTTTCGCTTCGGGCCAACAAGACAATGGAGTCAGGTGGACCTAGGCTACGCAACCCCTCTATTCCTAAAAAGGTGACCTAGAAGCCTGGGTAGTGGGCTTATCTATGTATCAAAAATCCCATCAAGAATTCCCACACAATGGATATATAAACAAGATAATAAATGAAGCATAGAAAAATAAATAACTGAAACATAAACATAAGATGAAATACAAAGAAGAAAGTAAAATAAACACACAACCACACAAAGAACTAAACTAGGGTTAACTCGCTTGAGAAAATTTCCCCAGTGAAGTCGCCAACTGAAGCAACTCGTTTTTCAAAAATCATTTAAATGAATTTTCAAAAACAATGAAATCGCCACCTAATTTTATTTGTTCTAAAAAGAACGGGGAAATATAGATAAAACCCACGAGAGAAAAGGATAAGACGGTCTACAAAATTAAGAGATGCAGGTTCGAGAGTTGGTTATGCAAGGGGAAGATATTAGCACCCCTCACATCCATCGTACTCGATGGTACCCATTTAGTTCAAAGTGTGGTTGTGTATTAGTGTGAAAAATTTTACGATCTTCTAAGGTTAAAAAGATAAAGAAAGGGAGAAGAAATGTTTTTATTATTTTTGAGTTTGGCACGGTTTTGAAACCGTGTGCCTACGTACTCCCTCGTGCAATGGGAAAGTCAAAACTCCGTAGTTCTTCTAGAAAATGATTGTTTGTTGATTGATTTTAAATGAAAAGACAAGTCGTCATTTTTAAAGGAGAAGACTCGTCTAACGTCCACAAGGTGTGATAAAGAATAAAGGACTACGCACCAACATGAGGGAGGGTTTGAGAACACCTCTAGTACTCAAGTGGAGAAGTCGAAAACCTTGGGAATAGAGGAAGAAGCATCTCAATTATAAATGAATCATGTCTAATCTTGAAAAGGTTTAAAGGTAAAGGGTGCTTGGACGCACAAAAGATATTGAATGTGTTGGAATTGATTTTAAATTGTGGATGACAAGTACCAAAACGTTGGGATATCCTCTAACGATTCAATACTCGAGATTGGTGATTGAGGTCAACCGATCATCTCTCATCCAAAATCTTTATTATGAAAAGAGTGAGGTGAAATAAATTTAACTTTTATTAAGTGTATGGAATAAAGTATTTAAGTCATTGGGTTACCCTCTAATGGCCCACATACTTTACATTTTAATTAAATCGTCGGGCTATCCTCTAACGGTTCAATTAAATACCATAGCACTATGTTTTTTTGTAGAAATTCATTTTTGAAAATAACTCGACGTTGGATCGAGGTTTGAGAAGAAGGCTCGACGTTGGGTCGAGTTTTATTGAAAGTGTTTTAAATGCTTGGTGAATGGGGAAAGAATAGGATCGAGATAATTGCAAATCACAAATAAAAATCGACAAAGCCCATACAAGGTGGCCAACCTAAGTATAAAACAATTAAATTACATGTGTACTAGCAAAGTGGGCTAGTCTACTATAACGACTAATTGGAACAATTAATCGAAATAGGCTCACTGTAGGAAGGCCCAGGATCAAGCGTACATGTGTGCATGTGTGGTCATCGCGACGCTTCGTAGCTTTGTCGACTTACGGGTTCAAAAATGATTTACAAATATTAGTTTAAAAAAAGAATTTTTTTGGTTTTGTGTAAGTGACAGTTAAATTAAATAAAATAAATGTGCACTAAATTATTACAAAGAATTGTTTTTTGGGAGAGGGATACATGAATTATAAATGGGGATTAAACTGTAAAATAAAATGGAAAGCGATAAATTATTTACAATGCAACAAGGGGATTGGGATACAATTTTCCAAATGGGGATAAATTAAACTTAAAGAGAAAACGGTAAATTAATCATGTTAAAAGCATACAAACAGAAATTAAATACGGTGAAACTTAAATATCGATTATTGTATCATTTGTATTTTATTAATTAGAATAAACTATAGAAATTAATTCTAAGAAATAAATGTAATTCGAACTTAATATGAATGAATAGATAAAGTATAATAATAAAAGTAATAATATACATATAGTATATATTTACAATACTAAATATAATAAATAAAAATAATACTAAGTATAATTATATTTACAGTATAAAAATAAAATACTAAGTATTTTGTATATACATTACTAAATATTAAATATAAATAGTAACATGAACATTAAAATGCTAATGATAAAAATGTAGATGTGCTAAAAGAAATTGAGTGTTTCGATCAATCCTCGGATATCTTCAAAAATAGAAAACATGTTAGTAGCATAAGTGAGAAATAAAAATAAATGAAATGCAATTGCAATATAAACATGGTTAGTAGGCAAGGTATAGAATCAAAATCAAACTTGTATGAAATAACATGTATTATCAAACTAATTTCACAATTAGAAAACTAATCATACATGCATAAACATGATTTGAATCACAACTTATGAATTGGCAAGGAAATCGTAAAGATGTAAAGTGCAACCACAAGCTTCATGAATTCAAAGTCTCAAAACAAAAAGTGCAACCACAAGCTTCATGAATTCAAAGTCCCAAAACAAACTCAAAACACATTTCAATTCATTAAAAAAAGGAACTAGATAGCATATGCTCATATCACGATCCAAATCAAATCTCTAAGCATGAACCAAATTCAAAATGAAGCCTTAATCAACTAAATCGAAAACCGGGCAGCAACTTAATAACCATAATCATGCTCAGCAGTATTTGATTCAAACATACTCAAAATAAACAGAAAACATAAACGATGCCACATCCAAATGTATCCTCATTCAATCTCAACTTAAACACAACCAAGATGTCATCGACGTCTCTTACAAAATACCTCAAAAAACATGATATATCATTGAATTTGATCTCGGAAACTTATACGATTAACAATTCGGGCAGCATCTATGCACATGAAACAAGGCTTAAGAAATTCAATTTCAACATATCAAACACCAACGGAAACTACCAAGCAAGGTCATAACCAAACTTATTTTTTTTTAAAATGGACACAAATGACTCCAAACTGTCCATCATAATCTACAAATTGAACTCAAAACAGAAGTAGTATCAACTTCTTAACAATTGACTCATAGGATAATTCAACTTCAAAATCAGTTTGACATAAACAAAATACTGTGATCATGAATTTAAAATTCCAATTAACAAATCTTGTATTGACATTCAAAACTAATCATACAATTTGACACCAATGGGAGGTTAATGTTAAACAAGATCTCATCACTCAACAAATGTGCAATATCATGCAGGATTTCACTCAAATTTCAAAACTAATGTGATCAAATTAAAACTCAAGTCAAACACACCAGAAATGAACGAGCAGGACGATTCAAACATAAATGTCAACACTGTTTTTGCAGAAAATATTTAACACAGTAACATTATAACGTGTTGAATCAGAAACAAAGTGCTTTTTATGACAATTTTTCAGAAGCATAACAAATAGAAACTAAGTTAACACAGATTCATGGCATAGATTAATGTTCGATCGGAACAGAATCGTAAAAATCATTAAAATGGACTAAACACAGTATGTATCAAAACACATTTATCACAGTATATTAATAAGTATGTTGACAAAATCAACATAGCTAACAATGATGTCTTAGATCATAAAAATCAGTCTGAAATCATATGCCTAATTAGAACAAGAACAGACATACTCCAAATCACAGTGAAAAACATAGCAGTGAATCTAAACATTACCGAATATGCGGATTATCGAAGCTGCACAGTTGAGTTACGACGAGATACGGTGCTGAGCTGCGAAGGTTGTCGTGACAGAGACGGCTAGAGTATGTTACTGCTGCGGTTTAGAGTTACAGTGGGGTTTCGGTGTGGATACGGCAGTGAGCGACGGAACGGAAGCTGCGTGACAGAGGGAATGTTACGGGTTCCGGCGGAGGGAGTTTGTTTGGATGACAGAAGGAAAAAAATGATGGGGGTTTCGGCGAGTGAATGAGGGTTACGGTGAGGGTACGAAGCGGATGGAGGTATGGTGTTGAAGGAGCTGGTGAATGGAGGTTACAGCGGCGATAGAGAAGGTGGATGGTGTTGTTGGTGAGAAAGAAAAAGCGAGTAAGGGATGTCGGGGTTTGGAACGGCGACAGTGAAGATGGGGAAGAGGAATCTGTGGTAAGGTGGAAAGGAGGGAAGGAAAAGGGTATGGAGGCAGCGATTGATGGCAGTGGAAGAAGATGGACCGGTGATTGTTGTAGAAACGAGGGGAATGAGTGGGTTTCGGAATGATGAAGAGGAAACGGCGAAGGGAATGTCATCGGAGACAGCAATGGGTGTTTCTGTGAGAGAGAGACGGTGGGGGTGAAAGAGGACGATGAGCAGTGGGTGGGGTGACGATGGATGGAGCGTGGTTTGAAGAAGACCAAGACCAGAGAGTTTTTTTTATAACTTTCTTTTTTTATAATTTTTGTTCTGTTTCCTTGTAGCCTCCGTGTTGTTTTCAAATTGGCCTCCCCCCATGAACAGTAGCAAACAATCAAATATATAGTAATAAATTAGGTTTAGCATATTTTAAAAATACCAAAAATGCCCCTCATGATTAAATGGGCCACAAAATTGGATTGGGTAAAAATTAACAAGTCCAAAAGTATTTTGTTTGGATTTTTTGAGATAAAAATTAGACACTTAAAATTGTCAAAAACGGTAAAAGTTCGGACAATAAATTATCCGAAAAAATAATATTAGCACATTAAAATAAACTATGGGTCTTATAAATTAAAGAAAAATTATTGAAATGGTTAAAATTGAAATAAAATGATAATAAAGAAACCCCGACTTTAAAACGCTTACGGTTAAAAACGAGACTAAAAAATGTATCGAAAAATTAGGGAGAGCACATTTTCATGATCTACGCGACACGTAGATTCATAAAGCAGTGAGTAAAAGATAAAAACTTGAAATATTTTCCCCGCTAATTTTCGCACAATATTGAATTGCTTTTAACAGTCTGTTTATAAAATCGAAACATCGATATCATCGACATATAAATAATTTAAAATGAATGCAATAAGCAGGCAGAGAGGTAAAAATGCATGAAGTAAGATAACAGGTATTTTATAATTAAAACAATGCAAACATCGATTTAAACTAACTTTTGGTCAATTCAAATCTGACATGATGCATAATGAGTGAATATTTTTTTATAATATAAATACAAATGCAAGTAGAAAAATAGCAGGGTAAAATTTGGGGTGCAACACAAGGCTGTACATGTGTAGTAAAAATCAGGCCAATTTAAATATGGGCTTTTTGGGTCCGACCCTGGGAAGCCTGAGGCCCGCATGGGCCAGCCCGTTTAGGACCAGGTAGCCCATTTTGATAGCTATACAAGGAAATAATATGTGGTACTTGGGTTCTGGTTGTTCAACATATATGACGGTTATAAAGGATTGATTTGTCAAAATCTATCAAGCCACGAAGAATAAGGTGAAATTCGCAGATGATACCACCTTAGCGGCCAACGGGGTCAGTGATGTTTTGATCATGAGAATGAATGATGGTTATTTCTTGATCAAATATGCACTATACATTCCTGGAATTAAATGTAATCTCTGAAGCAATGGCCAAATACTGGAGAATAATTACATGATTCACATGGAAAACATGATTTTGCATGTTTTGGACCGACACATGATTTAAGTCTTTAACGTGCCCATGGTTGCCAATAGGGCTTTCAAGACAGAGTTGATAATGATGGAGCATAGATGTCTTGCTATAGTGACAAGTCGTGATGAGTGGTTGTGGCAATACCATCTTGGACAAGTTGCCAAAAAACAATGTTTTAGCTAAGATATCTGAAGAATGTGTTCATGGAAAGCAACACACGAGTAGTTTCAACAAGGATGTATGTCATAAGATCAAACATCACCTTGGTGACAATAATTTTTTCATTTTTATCGATGAGTTTATTAGGAAACTATGGACATACCTAATCAAGAGAAAGGATGAGGTATTTGATATGTTTAAGAAGTTTAAGTTCATGGTTGAGCGACAAAGTGGTCACAAACTTAATTCATAAAACGAAATGTGGAGGTGAATATACCTCAAATGAGTTTGGGAAGTGTTGTGGTGAAGAGGGTATAATGTGTGAGATCGCGCCACATCATAATGGGGTTGCCAAGAAGAAAAATCGTTCTATAATGAACATGGTTCAAAGTTTATTAAAGGGAAATACTTGCCGAATGAGCTATGGGGTGAAGTCGTTTATACATACGCCAATTTGTTGAAAAGGTGCTCTACAAAGAAGCTTTATAAGGTGACTCCATAAGAGGTATGGTCTAGATTTAAATTAAGCTTAAGTCATTTGAGATTTTTCGGTTCAATATCATTTTGACACATTCCAGGTCAGCTTCGAAAGAAGTTGGATGACAAGGGTGATATGATGTTACTCGTTGGTTATCATCCTACTGGAGGTTATAAAATGGTTGATGTTACAAACAAGAGGATCTTGATTAGTCGAGATGTTGTGGTCGACGAATTGAGGTGTTTTGACTGAAAAAAATCTAGTTTGATAGGTTCTATAATCGATTACCAAAATGTCGCCAAAATTATAGCAGAAAGAATTTTCCGTATCTACTAGCAAAATATAATGTGTAGGTTCAGACTACTAAGCGTGATTATATCGACCAATGGGACCCAATTCATTAGCATCATAGTTATTGACTTCTGAAATGACTTGGGAGTGCTAACAAAATTCGTCTCTGTCATCCACCCGCAGGCAAATGACAAACAAAACTACTAAACAAGGTGATCCTAAAAGGGATCAAGAAAATATTGGATGATGCTAAAGAACTACGGGTTGAGTTACTCCATGAAATATTATGGTTGTATCATACCACTCCTTATTCAACTGCCAAGGAGACTTCATTCACCATGGTATACAGAGAATATGTGATGATACCCATAAAAATCGATACGCCCTCATGGCGTCGCTCTAAGTTTAACCCAAAAGCCAAAGAATTATGGCTAAGGTGCGCCTCCGATATGATCGACAAAGTAAGAGATACCACCCACATCTAGGAGTTCACTCTCAAGCAGAAGGTGGTCAGAAAATATAACTCTAAGGTGATGCAAAGGGAGATGTAGGGAGGCAACTTAGTGTTAAGACGAGTTGTTATGCTCGCGCAATAAGGAAATTGCATCCCAAATGGAAAAGACTATATCACACATTCTAGAGGCTACCATATGGAGCATATAAGCTAGAGGATATAGACTGGCGACTTATCCCCGAGAATCAGAACTCCATCTTCTTAAAGTATTATTAAAGTAAAGTTATTTTCAAATTTGTTAGAAGGGGTGTGTTGCTTTTCTATGTGTAAATTTCTAAATATTTATGTGCTAAAAGAATATTTTGTTTTGGCATTAAATATGCAATATTTCCACAAAAATATATTTGTCGCCTCTAATGGCAATACATGGATGTTGGACTTCCACCGAAAGATCATTGTTTCCTTTAAAGGCGATACAAGAATGTTAGACTTCTATGGGAAGATCCTTTCCGCCTCTAAGTGCAATATATGAATGTTGGACTTTCACGGGAAGATCATTGTCACCTCTGAAGAAAATACAAGGATGTTAGACTTTTACGGGAAGATCATTACCGCATCTGAAGGTAATACATGAATATTATACTTCCATAGAAAGATCCTTGTCGTCCTCATGGGCAATATGAATGGGCCACATATAGGAGATAACTTCATCTAAGAGTCTCATCATACATGCTCATATAAAATCCTCACTTGAAAGACGACAACTAAGAGTCTCATCATACATAATCATTTAAGTACCTCTTGTGAGGGACTAAGAGCTTTATCATGCAGGCTCATCTAAACGCTCACGTGAAGGACTAAGAGTCTCATCAAACAAATGACTTACCTAAGGGACTCGACTAAGAGTATCATCAGACAGACTAATCTAAACACATTGTTTGAGGGACTCGATTAAGAGTCTTAGAAATAGACTCATCTAAACTTCTCGTCTGGGACTGTTAGTCTCATTAGGCAGGCTCATTTAAACACATTGCTTGAAAGACTCTACCATGAGTCTCATCAAGCAGGTTCATCTAAATACATTTCCTTAGAGACTCAACAAAGTCTTATTAGACAGGATCATCTAAACGCCTCTCCCGAGGGACTAAGATTGTCATCAAATATACTCATCTAAATGCCTCACTTGAGGGAATCAAATAAGAGTCCCATCAACAATGTCGTCTAAATGTCTTGCCTAAGGATTGAGAACCTCATCTAAACGCCTCGACTAAGAGTTACGTCAAACATACTCATATAAATGTCTCACTTGAGGGACTAAGAGTCTCATCAAACATGTTCTTATAATTTTTTTGCTAGAAGGACTTAGCTAAGAGCCTTATCCAACAACATACTCATCTAAACTCCATGCTTGAGAGACTAAGAGTCTCATCAGACAGACTCATCTAAGCATTTCCTGAAGGATTAAGAGTCTCATCAGATAGCGTCTCGTCGAAAGAACTCGACTAAAAGTCTCATCATATCTTTTTTACACTATTAAAATAAATACATAAACTAATTTTTTATTCGAAAGTACATCTTTGGCCAGTGTGAATGAAAATATATTTATTTAAAAAATCCATATAAAATATATATGATCAATAATACCGAGTAATAATCATTTGATTTGAAATTATATCTTTGGTAATTATGAATTTATTTGAAGTTATAAGCTTTCTTCAACATCTCATATGCTTGCTTCGCTGAATCGCGATCGTGAACTTTTTCAAAGTTATCGTTATCGACATAAGAATGTCTTGAGTCTTTCTTCTCCTCTTTTTTGTGTGTAACATTATGAGCATTTGTAGCTTCTGCCCCAAGTGATGTAACTCCATTGTTGAACACTTCAAGAACATCTTGATAGCCAAACAACACCTTCATTTGTTTGCACCATTTATCGTAGTTCTTCGAATCAAGGATTGAAAATTACTCGATCGTTGGAGACGATAGTCATCTTTGTAGCGGATTATGGATCAGAACAAAGGTTTTTGATGCCAAACGTTGGAACATGCACAAACTATATTGGTATATCAATGGAGAAAAAGTGATTATTGGAGAAGATAAAGTGAGAAATTAAGAGAGAAATAAAGAGTAATTGAGGTTGGGGAGAAAATATGTAATAAATGGCATTAACCAAACACATTACATCTTACGGTATTTATACAAGACAATACAAAACAATTGGAAAACAAAACAAGTTAAAAATAAGCTAATAATTCCAAAACACAAACTCGTAATCGATTACGTAAAACAGCATAATCGATTACACCTTCAATAACCAAAAAACAGAACTGAAAACTAATGTTGGTAATCGATTATGCTAAATCCTGTAAACGATTACCAGCTCAATAAATCCAATTCTTGCATTCTAAAAGTGCTTATTTTTTAAACTGTTTCCTCCAAAATGCTCAGAAAAATTTATACAATACATTTGAATTACTTTGTACCTCAAATAGAATACTCACATGTTTTTTGCTATTTTAAAAGATCAACTTTATATATCAACTGCAATTCAATCCTCCTCGTGGGTATTTCGCTAGTTAGTTTACAAATCCACTTCCTATGAAGTTAAATCGATGCGAGAGGAACCAAAAAAAGACACGTACTTCCAAATCGCATATGTTAACCATAATCTTAACTAGGAACATCAACATAATGTAAATAAATTAGAGAAAACATAGACACAGACAAATAAGAAATAGTAGATGAGATAAGGAGTCATATAATCTAAGCCTGGAAGTAGCAGATTTGAGTGAGCCACCAGTATCAGGCTTTTTAACGTTTGGTCCGGATGCTATAGCTGCATATGGATAGTTACATGTCCCATAACCTGCCACAAAGCACCAATATTCCCATCATTAATTTCCCCTTCCCAACAATCAATTTAAAATTGGTTGATAGCATAAAATTTGTGGATCAAAAAAGTACGTAAACTTACTAGGGTCTATGTGAGTAACGATTCCTGTGTCACCAAAATCACAGTCCGAATCGTGGCGACCAAATTGCTGATAATATGAGTTCATAGCGTAGGCTGCATGGGACTTCAAAGAATCGGGCTTAAAGCATTGCCCGCCATTCTTTATCGGCCCACAATCTATCCCATTGCTGCAAACATAGTCAATGTTGGCTTGCAACGCCTTTTCACTTGCATTAGTCTTCGGCACGCACCACTTTTTTGAAGCAGACGATTCCGGGGACCCTGCCGGACTCATTGCCGCGGGCCCAGATGTAGGCCCCATTGACGCAGGTCCTGATGCAGGACCCATTGCCATGGGACCAGACGCAGGACCCATTGCCTGTGGTTACATTACATCAACATATTAGCCATTACTGTAAACCTCATAATACATTCACACTTTCACGCACTAAACATAAATAACAGTACTGAAAATAAGAAATGTTAAATTGTAATGGATTTCCAACAAGAAACACTTCAAATTATTATAATGCAGTTTAGAGTATGTGTTTTGGAATTATACTATTCAAAGAATTTTAGCATGTGCCTATCAAACCTTCGTACGCATATTAATGAATGAAAGCAACACGTACTATTCCTTAGTCAAATATTATACTTAATTGCCTTTGAAAATTTAACCAAAAGCTAGCAAGTGGCATGGTAAGTAAGAACTAAGAAGACATGGCATGACACCACACCACCATCGACATGAAAACAAAATCACCAAAATAGCCCTCAATAACTTTCCAACATGCAAACTCTCAAAAAACCAATGTGAATAACATAGGGACTGACTTGTACTTGCATTAAACATGTCGTGTACTACTTTGTCACGTAGACGTCTAATTCTATAGCACCACTAGATACGCGTATGCATCTAATTAAACGACCACACAAGGATTCTCCTTTATTTATTTTAAAATAAATAAACAATTGACAAAATGAATAGATAACCTACCTGTTGGATAAAAACACCAACGTCGTAAACCGGTGTGAGATCCGGTTTAAACAACCCGTAATTCTGCTCCGAAACAGTTGGTTTAAGATTCTCATTAAACAAGGAGAAAATATAAGTCTCAAACATTCTATTAGGCATCAAAGGAGTCCCTTTCCCAGAATTAACATGCTTAATAACATTCCCATTATAAGAAACCGCATTCTCCAAACTCACACCGGGTTGATCCGGGTCACCCTTAGAAGGCCAACCCGTTTCACCAACAACCAGTTCCACGTCATCATACCCAAGTTTTTTCATCGCCGAATAAACCGCATCCATCTGTGCATCAAACATATTCGTATAGTTTATTCCAGTTGCTTTATCAAAAATGCCACCGTTGGGTTTAAAGAGAGCGTAGTTCAACGTTTCGGGTTTGGCTGGAGAGAAACCGAAGAACGGATACGGGTTAACCATGAAAGGAGATTTAGTTTGACGATGAAAGTCGAGGATGGGAGAGAAGATAGTACGGTCGTAGCCACGGCGGAAGGTTCCAGCACTTGGTGGTTCTGAGGAAGATAAAATGCCGAGAGAGTTAGGTGATACGACTTGAATATGACTGAGGTTTGAGAGTGTGAGAGCTTGGTGGAGTGCTTTCATGGCGGGGAGAATGTGGGCGATGAGGTTTTTATCTGAAGTTGCGAGGATTTCGTTTCCGACGGCGATACGGTTGAAGACGGTTTTAGGGTGGAAAGGGAGGATGTTTGTTGTGATCCATGATTGGGCTGAGGGAAGTTTGGTGAGGGAAGGGATGTCGCTGTTTGAGACTGTTATGGTGACGGAGATGTTTGTGTTGGCGAAGGCGCGGAGGATGATGGGGTTTGCGTCGAAGAGTTTTATGCGGTTGATGGTGGTTTGGGTTTTGAGGAATGAGGCGACGGTGGAGGGTGGTGGGAGGTTGTCGGCGATGGTGCCGTAGTTGACGCCGATATTGTTTGTTGTGGCGGCGGCGGAGGAGGAATGTTGAAGGAAGAGAAGGAGAAGAAGGAAGGGAAATGGGGTTGCCATTTTTGGTGAGTTTGTGAGATGCGGGAATGATAGAAGTTTTAATGTGGAAGGGAACGTTTGAATATGAATTTGATTGGATCAAACTTCAGAGTTCAAACACCGCCATGTAATGGGGTCCACTTTGGAGAAAAACTCTATTCAAGGTTTCGGTTTGGTTAAGGCAATTGATTGACGTTGTTATGTTATGTTTATGTCTCAATTAGAAGTGGCAAAACAGGTCCGTCCGGTTACATATGTTTGCTTTACCCACACTTTAGTGTAGAGAGTATGAAAGATTTAGACCCTCATACTCTAATGTATCTGTTATACACCGCTCTATTTTTTATGCGGGTTTTTGTAGGCACATTCATTTATATAAATTTTTGTATTTTTAAACTTAATAGGTGCAAAGTCTGTGGGCTCCCCCTCCCCTGCCATCACTTTTTTGCAGAGACGAAGATATGTTTTAGGTCCACTGTTCACAGTGATTTCTGGTGAAACAACCGCTAGTCCTCCAAACTATCAAATAAGCGTTATGATCGTTATTCAACTCCTCTGGTAACTTGCAGGATCGACTAGATTGATCCTATGGGGTATTCGTCGTTTGTGTAAACTTAAAATAAGGATTCATGTTCAAGACTTGTTTTTGAATGTTTTATATATGTTCAAGTGTGTTTCGATTATGATGTTCAAGGACTTAATAACATGATCAAGTAAAGTAGTATAAAACTAATTTGAACAAGTAAAAGCATAAAGATTTCGAATTGCAGACAATGTATAAATGCAGGAATGCTTAAATGACTTTTAAATGTAAAAGACTTTCAAAGTAAAAGCATGAAGTGTAAAAGACATGAATGTAAGAACAAGTATGTAAAAGCTTTCTGGAAAATAAGAGCGTTAATGTAAAAGTTTCAGAAAAGTAAAGGATTTCGAAATGTAAGAAACGTTTGAGTGCAAGGAAAATTAAATGACTTTGAATGTAAAGAATTTAAAAGACATTGATGCAAGATAAAGATGCATTATTGAATAATAAAAGTCTTGGTGCAATCATACGTACATCATTCGAGCATTCGTTTCCCTAGCCCATGTTCTAGGTAGGCAAAGGAATTAAGAGGAATTCATTATCTTATAGGCTAATTCTCGCTGTTTGGCGTCATTTTTTGCTTGAGAACATCGGGCATGAAGTATTGTCAAAGATTATCATCGATTCAGGATTAGGCAAGGTGAGCTCCACTATTGGTGCACATTGTCAACATTTCAGAATCTTCAATGAGGTTATGCTAGCGCTTTTATAGGAAGATCGAGAATTGCTTTGATTTAAGCCATTCCAAGGTGTCTAATAACTTCCTCGGTGTCCTCTAATTCATTTCAGACCTTTACAAGCAATCGAAACTTCCTGAAACGTAAAAACACTATCACGGTTGCACTTACATATTTTCAAATTCGATTTCGTATATACATGCATTTATAACATGAATTGATCATATATTTGTGTTCCTGATGTTGTTTCAATGCTCTATATATGATTCGATTCGAGTTTGAGTACAGGTACATGAATCCGCCATTGCTAGGGTTCCAAGCTTCGATTTAGGGCTTCATGAAATAGCCAAAAATGGACGAAACTGAGGGCATGGTTGTGTTCAGTGGATCAAATCCAATCGATCTATGATCTTACAACTAATTTATATTTCGTATTTTGAGTTTTGTGATTGTACAGGGATGTAGTGACAAACAAAACTATGGGTATAGGCTTTAGCTACGAATCAGACCCGTAGGTAAAAGCCTGTGTTTTAAAATGAGGAAGACGACACCCTGACGTGTTATTTCAAAATTCAAATATTTTGAATTTTTCTTTTATTTATTTAATTCTTTTTAAATATTTTCTAAAATACAACAAAAATCACAAAAATAATTTTCTTTTTAGAATTAGGTTTTAAAATTACTTATTTAATTTTTTACACCAAAAATTCCTTTATTTCCTCTTTATTTAAATTAATTGTTTAATTAACCTCAAGATTAACTTTTAATTTATTTTCTTAAATAAAATCAATCTAGAAAATTCACAAAAAATATTTTTTATTGCTACTAATTAGGTTTACTAATCTTAAATATTTTTACTAACCTCAAAACATTTTTTTTATTTATTTCATCATTTTCCGCATTTAAATTCTAAAAATCAATGTATAGGTCGCAAGGTCATTTTTTCTAATAGCGTAAATTCAAATTCTCGCATTTTACTTTCCGCACCTCTATTGTGTAACTGCCCCAAAGCCCTGTAATAGCCTAGGACTTTACTTTTCAGCACTTTTACTTTCCGCACATTTATTTTCTGTACATATATAAACTGCTTAGATGTATAGCTAATAGGATTGCATGCTAAGACTAAAATCAACCGTTAGATCACCTTAAACAATCAAGATAAAATATCTGAATCAACACACTCTATCACACTTGCACCCCCTTAGAGTACCCTCTCTTGTTGCCTTTTGGATAAACAATGGTCATGTCCCTCGAACGTAGGGGTACCATTAGCAAAAGTCCCTCGATTCAAAAATAATCACAAAGATCATAGTCCCTCGATTACCCTCGATTTCAAAAATAAGTGATGATCGCCCCTTCAAATTGCTAAAGGTATTCCTACATGTTGTCTTCAATGATCATACAATGACCATATGATTATCCCTTCACATCCAATGGATAGGGTTACCTACCAACTAATGGTATGAATAACATTATCCTAAAGGAGAAGTAAAATAACACGAAATGACCATTCTGAGTAGGTAATAAGACTCTATTGCTTGCTCCAATCAAAAATACTCTTCACACCTTACACTTATTTTCAAAAATAGTTTCAAACAAACACTCTGTATACATTCCAACGAGAATCATTACAAAGTTACATTTTTCCAAACAAATATTTTCAAACACTTCGTATACATTCTTGAGGACTGATACAAGAATCATTACGAAGTCAAAGAGAAATACTTTTCAAATACTTTTCAAACCACACAAACACAGAAAGCAAATTTTCAAAAGTGAGCTAAGCAATTAAGAGCCCGTAGATAACTATGGATGGAAAGGGTGCTAATACCTTCCCTTTCATAATTGCCTCCCATACTCATAATCGATAAAAGGTTTTTCCTATTCATTTCACCTTTCCTTTAT
The DNA here is from genome assembly GCA_021764765.1 of Vicia sativa. NCBI lineage: Eukaryota > Viridiplantae > Streptophyta > Magnoliopsida > Fabales > Fabaceae > Vicia > Vicia sativa. The sequence continues at coordinate 198,697,139 of CM038793.1, read as the reverse complement.
TGATAAAAGAAAAGTCGGTGGCGACTCTTGCTATTTGCAACATTTGCGATAAAATGCAAAACAAACAAGTCAGTTCTCCCACCGTGTTACAGACCATAATTTTTTTCACTAGAGGGAGGAACAAAGCCATCACCAGGTTCCTGAATTAACGCTGAGACTCCCAATATGCCCGACAAACCTCATCCGACATCATAGTCTTCAACTTATCTTGGGATTTTTTAGGATGTTTTTCGACAGTCGGGACGTTCTTGGCCAGTGACTGGGGCTCACTGATGATGATGCTCGCCTTATTGCCGGTTCTTTTCCTATTCTTCACCGCTCTAAGTTCCAAACCAATCAGGCGGCTTAGATTTTGAAGGCCCTCCAGCTCCTATCCGGGTAGCACGAGCAACAACCATCAATTTATTTTGTTCTTTGACAAAAAGGTCAGTCACTTTATCTACAAAAACGTCAAAAAGGAACATATGAGGAAGGAATAAAAGATCCATATACGATGACAAAATAAAAGGAGCCTTACCCAGAAATGTCGAAACTTCTTTCTTAAGCAAAGGTAACAGGTCTTTAACCTTGAATAAATGGAATGAGTTTATCCCTTCCAGGGATTGGGTCTCGGTGTCACTCAGTTTATCATAGTTAAACCCGGAGATGGGCAAGGGTTTCTAGTCCAGTATAAAGAAACTTCGGATGACCATCAGTGGCATAGATGACTTGAGGGCACCTCGGTCCAAACTAAACTCGGAGGAACCGATCTTTAAAGCCTTTGTAATTAGTGGTATAGGCTTGAAAGAAACTCTTGCGGGGTATACCATTAATGGCAAGCCAGCTTCCAGATTCTATGTTTTATACTTCAAAGTAAGAGAAAAACAATCCAATGGTTGGAGTTATATCCAACACTGTACAAACCATCTCAAAAGTTTTAATAAAGCCCCAACTATTAGGGCGGAGTTGAGAAGGATCCACATTCACTACCTTCAACACATCTACTTCAAAATCAATGAAGGAGATGCAAATAAGCATGTCCACTAACACACCGACATAAAAATAAATAAAAAATCATCTTTTACTCCCTTTGGCTGGAAAATACAAACCCGTTCCCTAGGAATGCCAACTTCCAGAATAACATCATCCTCATTTCCAGTCGAGGAAACTTTTTGTAAAGAGAAAAGTTATGCTATCTCCACTTAATTTATAGAGTTTTGCTCATAACCCATCACTTCCTCACTGAAAGAGCAAGAAGTTTCCATCAGGATTTCCACAGAACCCGATGAGGAAGATTCAGAGTCAGAATCACTAGAAGAGGCATATATATCTCCATAAACCTCCAACATAATACGATCAAACTCCTCTCTACCTAATCCTTTTTTTACAATATTTCAAACATGTACTCCATAGTGCATATCTCTCTTTAGCATTTTGGGGTTTTAGAACGACACCCTCTTCATTGCATTCACGTAAAACTACCATTCCTTAAAAACGAAAAAGAAATGTACAGGAAAAAATAAGGTGAAGGGAAGAGAAATATACCTGGAAATAGTTATCCTTTGGAGGATTTGAAGAGTGGAATTTGGGAGCATGTGCAAAGGAAAGTAGGATAATTTTTGGGAACGGAAGAGGAAGAGTTTTAAAGAGAGGGAAGTAGTAATTAAAGAAGAGGAACCATGTGTTGGTTTCAAAAAATTGCCTTAGTAATGATTATACCTAAAACCCTAGGTGACTGTTGGGAAACTAGGACATGGGTGTCACGCACGCCAGAGATGAACTCGATTATAGGATCCTGGACCGGGACAAAAGATCAATGTTTTTGTTGATCGAACATAGGACTTCAGATAAATTCATATGTTTCTGGGGCTTATATTCATACATAGATCCATTTTCCGGGATATGAGAGTTAAAAGGCTAAGGAGGATATATGAACACGTAACTGGGCAATACCTTGGTTGGGTCTTCATATCGGAGCCGTGTTATATAGACGGAGGTATGTGATCGACCATGTGGGAAGCTGAATAGGCGCTAACCGGGCTTATACCCGGACATTATCCTTGGTTCCAGGTGTTACATAGAGCCCTACCTTGATGGGGGATGTTATAGGGTGACCGGCTCATTAAGGTCATAACCGCTCATTTATATATGACGACACGTGTTATGATAATAGCCATTATAGGAAGCGAATGACACTACTTGTTGTTAATGGCAGCTCAATTACATATAATGAAGAGTCACAACAGTTACATGCAGTGATCTATGAGGTTCATGCACCTCTATATATAAGGCTCCCGACTAAGGGGTAAGCAAGACACATCGCTTGGAGTTTATGCATACTTGTGTAAACCTCTGAATCCATTAATATCATGAATAATTCAATCCTACTATCTTGAGGTTGTCGTCGATACTCTTCAACTAGCGGGAAAGTCATCCATTTGGTGTTTAACAAGAACAAAAATGATGTTTATACTCTTTTTTAGACGAATACTATAATAGAAGAAGTGCTTTTATGTGAGAGGTTTAGTCATTTTTATCAGTTGTATGAGCTTAAACGGGAGATGGTGTGAAGGTGAAAGCGGAGGTTGTTAGCATGGGATGAGGAACTGGTGGAAGAGTATAGGCTGCTTTTACTTGATGTCTCTTTACATAATGGAATCCGGTATGTATAGCGGTGGATGCTCTTTGAAGGATCGAGCTACACTGTTAGTGATGTTTATCACATGCTCACTAAGCGGGAAGATCAACAAAAAGAGTATATTTTGGATGATGTTTGGCATTAGCATATTCATGCGAGATTTTATATGTGCGTGGTAACTTTTGCGGGATAGGTTGCCTACAAAGGTAAATTTAGTTATGCGTAGAATTATTTCTCAAGATGACCAATTATGTGTTTCTAGGTGTGGAATGGTGGAGTCAGCTCAACATTTATTCCTTTAGTATCCAGTCTTTAGTCCGATTTGGCAGCAACTTCGTTCTTGTATTGATATTGTTAAGGCCGATCCTTTGCATATAAAGGACCACTTTATTCAGTTTATTCACTTTATAGGTGGAAATAACTTGTGTCGTAATTTCTTATGTTTACTATGTCTAGTTGCTATCTGGGTGTTGTTAGATAAATCACATTGATATCTTTTTGGTGGCTAATGGCTAATTTCAATAGGTTTAAATTTGGATCACATTTGTAATGGCAAAACCCCTTTGATTTTTGTTTTAAAATTTAAGGTGACGATGTTGCATTTAGTTCAATGCTTTGATGTAAACTTTTGTGATTTCTGTGTTACATCTTATGTCACTGGATCATATTTTTTATTTATTCATTTTGATTTCTTAAAAAAAGTTGTTACAAAATTTCAAACATATTAAACAAAAATATTCTTATGTAAATATAAATTATTGATTTTTAAAAAATAATCTATGTATAAATTATTGATTTTGAAAAAACATAAATTTTCATTGGACTATCAGAATTTTCGTTCAATCTTATTTTATCCTAGAATAATTTTAAAATTTGAAAAATATAGAGAATGTCAAATTTAATTTTGGATTGATAGATTAAATACTTTGAACTTTTAGTTGTGGTTCAATCTCTAACCATAAAAGCTATAATTTACTTATTGATAATTTCGTATTAATCATAGAATCATAGAATATAATAAAGTTAGATGAGTTCTTTGGCAAATTTGCCATCTTCTTAGAAGTCTTACTATTTTAATAATTTCTATTCATAGTATACTTACTATTAATATCTTTCTTTATTTTTTTATTTTTTTATTTCCTTTTTGTATGATCTCTTTTTATGATCTCCTATTGTAGAATTTTTTTTTTTTACGTCAACACTAATATTTGGTAGTGTTTTTTTTACTGAAAATAAAATTAATCTTTTTTTTTATATATTATTAAGTACATAATATATGGAGAATTTATTTTAAAGATGAGTTTTTTTTTATAATTATTTTATATAAATTTTTCTTTACATCTTTAATTTAGATTATTTGATATTATTTTTTTGATATGAATTAATTAGATTTTTTTAGTAATAAATCTATTAAAAGAATCTCTTTTTTTTTTACTTCAACACTAATATTTGGTAGTGTTTTTTTTACTGAAAATAAAATTAATCTTTTTTTTTTTATATTATTAAGTACAAAATACATGGAGAGTTTATTTTAAAGATGAATTTTTTTTATAATTATTTTATATAAATTTTTCTTTACATCTTTAATTTAGATTATTTGATATTATTTTCTTGATATGAATTAATTACATTTTTTTGAAATAAATCTATTAAAAGAATCTCTTTTTTATACGTCAACACTAATATTTGGTAGTGGCTTTTTTACTGAAAATGAAATTAATTTTTTTTTATATTATTACGTACATAATATATGGAGAGTTTATTTTAAAGATGAGTGTTTTTTAAAATTATTTTATATAAACTTTTCTTTACATCTTTAATTTAGATTATTTGATATTATTTTCTTGATATGAATTAATTAGATTTCTTTTGTAATAAATCTATTAAAAATAATGAATAATGATTATTTAAAATTTACTTTATCTATTTAATTTTATTAAAGGATGTGTTTTCTATATAATTTTATTTAAAATTTACATTATCTATTTAATTTAAATCATTTTAAATTATGATTATTTTCTTGATATAAATTAATTAGATTTTTTTTGTAATAAATTTATATAAAAAAATAATGAATAATTTTATCCACAAAATCATAAAATAAGGATGTGCTTTCTATATAATTTTATTTAAAATTTGCTTTAAATATTTTATTTAAATCATTTCAAATAATTTATATTATTTTCTTGATATGAACTAATATTTTATTTTATTTATAATAAATTTATAAAAAATATTGAATAATTTTATGCACAAAATCTTAAAATAAAGATATAGTCAATATATGCCAAATAAATGCTATCACAAATATTTTTAAATTACATATATGATATCACAGTTGTAGGGTCAATATTAATTATCATAAAAGGCCAAATAAATGTTGTTTCTCATCATTTACATAAGAAGCGTGATCCTTGGAATTCTAAATGGTATCAGAAACAACATTAATCGGCACCGCTTGAATCGATCTTCTCTCTTCCAAACCTCAATCAATCTTCTCTCTTCCAAATCTAATATCTCTTTTCCTGTACCAAATCATGCCATCGTTTTCTTTTCCCAAAACATATTGTAATATGGAATCGTCGCTACAACTTTCCAGGTATCAATATCAATTTCTTTCGATTAAACGCATATAAATAGGAGCAAAAGCATCGATTTCCAATCACAGTCCTTCTGAATCGTTCATCTCTACATATTTTCATCTTTTGATTTCCCGATTTTGTATCAGGTTGTTGCAATGGCTACTGTTAGAAACGATTTTGTTAAGGAAATCAATCCCTCAAAGGAATCATGGAACATTGTTGTTCGGGTGAATCGCTTATGGTTTGTTCCAGATATGAATTCGAAAGAAAAATATTTTGCGATGGAGATGGTTCTAATGGATGACAAGGTTGTTGTTGTTGCTGCTGTTTCATTTTTGTATATTATGTATTATGTAGTTTTACAGTTTTATTCTAATTCCTTTTATCTAAAAATTTATAGGGTGACAAAATTCAAGCTTCAGTTAAAAAAACTCTCCTGTCCAGATTTGAAAATAAGATACGTGAGGGAACAGTGTATAATTTCAAATCTTTCGGTGTTGCCGCTAATACTGGAGGATATAAGACCACAAAACATCAATTCAAGTTGAATTTGCAGAATGACACAATTGTTACAGAGGTTGAAACTGGACAGATAACAATGTCCCATTACTCAATTGTATCTTTCCCAGAGATTGTTGGGAAAATAGACATGGACTACTTGATTGGTAAATCTTTTAAATCTCAAATTTGTAAAATTTTTAATGATGTATGAAAGTTTTGTATATTATATTTTCTTTTTTATCTGTTTCATTTTGTTGTCTTTATTTCTTAATAGATGTTGTGGGAATTCTAGCTGGGGTTGGACGTGAAAGAGTCTATGAGAGGAATCGTGTAGCTACTAAGTATAAAGTTATTGAGTTAGAGTCTAATGGGTAAGCTATGTTATCTTTTATAATTTTATTAATTTCATATGTCATTTCTATGTAACTTATAGACCTTATAATAACTGATTTCATTTTTTTTACACTTAGTATGAAACTTGAATGCATACTTTTTGGGTCATATGTTGCTGACCTTGATGCGTACCTCCAATCGGGAAACACAGGGAATATTGTTGTGCTTGCACAGTATTTGAAAGCCAAAATGTATAATGGAAAAATCCAGTTGCAGAATGCAATGAATTGCACCAGGCTATTTTTTAACCCAAACATTCCTGAGGCAAATAGTTTCAAACTCAAGTAAGTAGTTACTATTAATTTGGTAAATTTTGATATGTAGTTTCAAACTCATGTAACTATTTATGATTACTTTTATTGTTTGCTTACCAGTGATAACATTGGATCACCCACTCAACCATTCAGCTATATGAAGGATTCTTCTGAATTGAGCTTAGAGGAAGAGTTCTTAAATCTGAGTCAACACAAAACAATTGAGGAACTAAAAGACTGTCAAAATGTAATCTTAATTAGATTCTTATTTCATTCTTATTGTACAGATCATGCTTTACATGTATTTTTTGTTTATTTAACATAATTGTTACTTATATATGTGTGTAGGACATGGTTTGTGTGGTTTTAGGTACAATCAAGCATGTTATTGGAGGCAATGATTGGTGGTATGCTGCATGTGTCTGCATCAAGGGAGTTGTTGTAGATTCTAAAAGGTTTTTCTGCCCTAAATGTAATAAGCATGTTTGGACCATTGTGCCGAGGTGATTGTCGTAAAAAATTCTATTATTCATGAGCAGGTGTATAATTTGCTCATCGTATTATCTAATTTGATTACTTTCTTAATTATATAGGTATCGTGTCAAACTTAGAGTGATTGATGAAACAGACTCTGCTACTTTCGTGCATTTTGACCGTGATTATTGTTTGCTGACAAAGAAGACATGTTATGATTTGATTGAGGCAATGGATCGTGTGAGTAGTTTTATTTTATTCTTTTATTATATATTTTGTATTGTCTTATTCAAGTCGATCCCATCTCTGACAGAAACTTTATTAACTAAATGTGTGGATTAGGAACTTGAGCCAACCATTGTGCCTAGAGTTATCGGTGATTTGGTTGAACAAACCTTTCTTTTTAAGATAGATGAAAAGAATGATGTAAATTCAGGATTTGAGCAGTCATTTCGCGTAAGAAAAACTAGTGCCGACAAAGATATTGTCACTAGGTTCCAATCTGTTGTGAAGGTGTTTAATACTCTCTTACATCTTCAACTTTTTTATTTATTTAGTGTATGCTGACAAGTATTTTTATGATTGTTTATGTTTAGAATTCTGCAAATTTTGAGGATGATTTGCCTGATCGCGTTGTTCAGAGTGAGGCTGCTTCTATTGTCGTTCAGGATCTGAGTTCCAAATTGGAAAACGTTGCTGCTGAGGAGAAATGTGAAGATAATTGCTCATTGTCCAAACGTGTTGAAGTTGAAGATTCAAATTGCACTCCTGTTAAAAGGAGTTTTGTGGAATCTGCTGATGAAAGTGATGGAGCCAACTCAAGGATTTTGAAAAACATCAAGATTGAGAAGGAGTGATGGACATGCCTCATCATTTCACTGTTATTTTGTTTGATGCTTTGTTTTTTAATTATGTTGGAAGGCATATTCCATGGCCTAAACTTTTATATTTTGAATTTTTGGGTCATTTGTTTCGACTAACTTTGAGTTTGTCGAATTGGTTTATGTTTACCTTGCTACTCTCATATGTTTTGTTTTGGATTAATTTCATTTCGCGTAATGGATTTTGGATGTTAAAATTTATATGTTAATTTTTATTTATGATTGATTTCACTTTTGACTCCTTAATAAAATCTTATGAGAAAATAAAATAGCTCTGTTTATGGCAAAGGTGAAATACTCCTTCCTACCTTATGTTTTGTAGTTCTATTTTGGTGGAGCATAATCTCCAATGTATCTTTTGGGTTATTTTGATGCAGCATAATCTCCAATGTATCTTTTGGCCATTTTTTCCTTCTGAAAAATCTAAATCACAATGTCATTTATGTTCATCAAATCATGAAATAAAATATGCATCCAATACAGTCCTCCATGTAAAATATTAATCATACTTATTACAAGAATCTTAGACATAGATTAATATCGTTTACAATCCACAAACTACCACGTTTGTTATTTGTATCTCATTAAATTCAACGATGATATTCTTTGCCTTCCTTCTGTTTTGTTTGGATTTTATTGTATATACTCATTTGGATTTGTGACGTTAGTAAGTTTTCAACGTGGTTAATGGAAGATGAAACTTTTAGATGTTATTAGAATCTTGCTTGGCTTACAGGTTGAAAGAAAGTAATTCACCTTTCATAAGACTAAGGTATGCACTAAAATATTATTATTTATTAAAGGTAAATATTTACACTTTTATAAGAGAAAATAAAGTTAGTAATAACTCTGATGTTACTAATCCATTATTAACTATTGTTATTCTAATGTATGTCATGATTATTTATATTGATTACTTTGTCTATTTCATTCATCTTGGAAATAGATGATTCTAGCATTAAAGACTACACATCTTGTCATTTTTTCTTTTGCAATTTTTCTTTTTGACAGTACCAATTATGACAACAGGTTTTTCACATTAATTACTTTTAAGTGTTCATTTCATATTCTACAACACACTCATATTCATATTGTCTTTCTAAACATCAAGTATAATTTTGGTGATACTCAATGCCTACTGCAAACATCTATTAATTTTGGCATGAAGGGATCACTTTGCACTACTGTCATATCTTGAAACTATTGGTAATGGGCCAAAACAACTCAGCCAATTCCAGATTTAAGAGAAAGTTGTTAATGAAAGATAGACAATATAAACGGCAACGACGAGACACATGTTTGTACGTTATATATCTATATATAGTTTGTATTTCATATTCTAACTATAATATGTAAAGTATGGTTGTTATTTATTAGATGGAAATTGTACACCGCTTGCGCAAATGTTTCGACTAGAAGCTTCAACCAGTGCACAACATCATGTTCCTAGAACTCCATTATCCACGTTGTATATCGGTATAACTACTTAACAAAATTCTATTTGAATACTATGATTTTACTATTTTCCCATTGAAATTTGTCTTGGTCATATTTTTCTTGCACATTCAATGCAGCTGCTAATGTCCCAACACCTACTAATTCAGTTGTAACATCAACTTATGACAAATATTATGATAGTTTGCCCAGTAAAAGTAAGCATCCTTCTGGTGTAACCTCATCCACACCTGATCTTACGAATGATGCAGGTTAAGCATGCCATATTTATGTAATTTTTTATAAGTAAATTTGGCTATCTTTCTTTTAACTGATATGTGTTAGTTTATTATATGTATACTTCAGCGGCATCTAGAAGGCGTAGGATGATGTTAATTAGAAACAAGGAGATGTGTCGAACTCAATATGTTTATGGTTCGTAGTTACCTATGATAATGGAGTTTTGTTAACACTTGACTGTTTTTATGCACAAGATTATACAATTTAGATTTCGCTAATTTTTGTTGTTGGATCTTGCAGAATCCAGAACAGACAATCCCGTGTCCGAAATAATAAATCCAACATCCAGTCATGTTACAAATGTGTGTCTCAACCTGCCTATGTTCTTGAATCCATACCTTCATTCGCATTCGATTTTCGTGTCTATCCAACAGACGAACCCGTGAACAATCAAGGTATGTCATTTGTGCTAACAGTAGCTTCTTTTACATGTAGTTTTGTTTTAAAATCATTCATGATTATGTATCATGTGTCTTTAACCCAGCAAGTACAAGCATAAATAATAGTGCAGATTTTCGGCATTATGACATATATGACCAGGCTGAAACTGAAGGTAAGCAAACATGTTAAAGTGTTAAGAAGGTGAATGTAACACATGATATACACAATATACACACAATAAGTTTTACCTATGATATTGAACTTTTATTTTATTACTATCAACAGAGATGATCGATTTTGGAAATCCATCATATATATGTTCTTATTGTGCTGCGGATATGTGGTATGAGGAGAGATCTGACAAATGTGACAACACCACCGTAAATCTTAGATTTTCACTTTGCTATTCGAAAGGCATTGTTCATCTACCGTATGAAATTAGGCCTCCGACATTACTAATTAACTTGATGAATGGACAAGATTCAAGGAGCAGACATTACAGAGAAAACATACGAGCCTATAACAATATGTTTTGTTTTACCTCAATTGGTGGGAAAGTACAATCAAACACAAGTGGTGGTCCTCCCCAATTTATTCTCGGTGGACAGAATTATCACAGAATGGGTAGTCTGGTTCCAAATGAAGGAGTAACTCCCAAATTTGCGCAGATGTATATTTATGACACACAAAATGAAATATCTAATAGAATTAGCTATTTCAGGTATATTCTTAATTGGTATATTCTATTATATTATTATTGAAGCTTTTCTTTTGTGCATGACGCTTTAATGGCATGTTTGGCAGATCCAACGATAAAAACTCCGGCCTAGACAAGACATTAGTTGAAGACATCACTAAAATGGTGGATGACCATAATGTCTTAGTCAAGTCTTTTAGAAAGGTTCGCGACCACTTAAAGCAGAACAACGAATCCAATTTTTGTTTAAGGCTGTTTAGAAATAGAACAAAGGATCCAAGAACACATAATCTGCCCTCATGCGACGAGGTTGCTGCATTAATTGTTGGAGATTTTCAAAACCTTGATCCTGGCCGAGACATTATTGTTAGGAAGATTTCTGGTCATTTGGTGCAAATTAGAGAGACGCATGCTTCATTTCTAGCTCTTCAGTATCCGTTGTTGTTCCCGTTTGGTGAGAACCAATATCATGAAAACATTCTGTCACACCCCAAAATTTGCCCTCCTAACTTCAAGTTATTCGACTTAGGCATCATATTCATCTGCATACGCTTCCATTAAGTCATTGACATTAAACAATCATCCATTCATCGCATCTGCATCATTAGTCGTATTTAAGTTGATCAAAAGTCAGTTTAAATTGACATTTACATCGTTTTGTAGTTACAAAATACCCGATGTTTCACTTCATGCAATTTTATCTCCTTACTTGATTCTTGCATCATGTTGAGTTGTTTTTATGTCGATAATATTGAATTTTCGGTTTTATAAACAGACTGTTAAAAGAGATTCGACATTGTGCAAAAAATTAGCAGAAAATATTTCAAGTTTTCGCCTTTTAGTCACTGCTTTATGAATCTACGTGTCGCGTAGATCATGAAAATGTGTTCTCTCTAATTTTTCGATACATTTCGAAGTCTTGTTTTTAATCGTACGTATTTTAAAGCCGGGTATTCTTTATTATCATTTTATTTCAATTTTGATCTTTTTAATAATTTTTCTTTAATTTTTGACACCCGTATTTTATTTTAATGTGCTCATTTTATTTTTTCGGATATTTAATGTTCGAATTTATATCATTTCTGACAATTTTAGGTGTTCAATTTTTATCTCCAAAAATCCAAACAAAAATATTGTCACATAGATTAATTTTTGCTCTTTTGGGCTTTATAGCCCATTTTATCATTAGGGGCATTTTTGACATTTGTAAAAATAATGAAAACCCTAATTTTCTTACTATATATTGTTGTTACTTATGTTTAGAAAAGGGGGAGAAAAGAAACGGAAACACAGTGAGGCGAGAGATATGGATAAAACAAACAATCTTCCTCTTTATCATTCTTCTTCTCCAAAACAACCCGTTCTCATTCTTCTTCACACCAAAACACCCACCTTCTCCTTCTTCATCCTCCCACCGCAGCTACTAAACCACCGTTCACCACCATTCTGATTCTACCATCTTCCTCACTGCTCCAGTACATCATCATCACCATGCCCTTCAACCTATTCCGCCTAACTCCTCCACCAAACTCTCTTCGGCCTCCCTGTCACCCTTCACCCTTCATTCGTCTCACGATGAAGCCTCACACGTCATAACCACCTTCTTAACATTCACCTCCTCGTTCCGTCACCTTCATCATCACCTACCCTTCATCCGAAATCCAACAACATTTCACCCGCCGCTCCTCCCACTTCTGCTACTCCTTCACATGCTCGCTCACACTCTATTCCACTCACAACCGTAACCAAAAAACAACAAACAAAATCACCACCTTCTTCATACTTCCCCGCCGGCGCCTCTGCTCAACACCCAACAACCACCTCCCTCCGCCCACTCATACTCCGTCCGTTACAAACCCTTCTATCCCCGTAGCAGAACCACCGTAAATCCCTTTGGCTCACAAACACCAGCCGTCGCTCACCATCATATACTCCCTCTGCAACACTCCACCGTATCTCACCTGCTCTCACCATCGATGTGTCTCAAGCCATAACCTCTCACCGCCTTCGCTCTGTCACTGACCTCTCAATACTACTCCAATACTCTCTTCACTCGGTAGAACAACAACCTCAACCATCATCTTCACCGCGTAACGCAACACTTTTCCTTTATCGCTAACCCTTCTTCCGAATCACAAAAACAACTCCTCTCGCCATACTTCCGTCAATCCAACAACAGTACCAGTATCCTTCTTACTATCATCCTCCAGCTTCTGCTAATGGGACATATGGTGCCAACAAAACAAATGGTCATGGAGGGAAAACTTCAACTGATGTTACTTCTGAACATGTCCCTATATCGGTTATGAATATGGAAACACCTACAGAGCTTCATCACTGTGTCAACACTCTCTGCCGCTCCCGACAATTTTGACTTCCAGGTAACCTTAGTTTCCTTCTCAGTTGGTGTTTGTTTGAGTTAAATGATTGTGATTGCTGTGAAAATCTATGTTGAATGGTTTTTGATATGTTGAACTTGATTGTTTATGTAGAAACAGTATGGTTTTACAGTTTGATTTAAATCATTATGCTGAAAACTGAAAACTTGCACTTGCTACGTTGCTGTTTTGAGTGTCCGTGGCATGTTGTTTTCGTAAAAAAGAGATCTGGTTCGTTTGTGATAAATCGTTTTTGAATTTCGCCAGGTTGTGTTATGGTTGTGGATGACATGCATTGTTAATCTGGATTGTCATTATTAATCAGTACCACTTTGTGCACATAGAAATTGTTAATTAAATAGTGGAATTGCGATGAAATTTCCGTCAATGTTATGCTTTTGTTTGTGTTAAGTTGACAAGCTTTCTTAAAAAGGATAACAGTGATGTTTGCTAGTGAATGAGATGTTGAATTTAAGTTGAAAACTTTGAAGATATCCCTATGGACTTTTTGTTTTTTTAATCAAGGTTGGGAGTTTGGGTTCAGTTTGAATATTAAGGGACTATTTGTATTTCATCATCCTTGATGACAATATCATTATTTGTTGGGAATTTGAATAGTTGGTTTGTTCTTGTTTCTAATATATTTTTGAATTGATTTGAATGTTGCAATTGTGACGGTGTTGATTTTGAATGAGGAACCCATTTGTGGTGTCAAAGTTAGGTTTCCATGTGTGTTGAATCTTTTTGAGATGAATTTGTTCGAGCATGATGTTATGGCGTAGTTGCTGCCCGTAATTTGTTTGGGTTGATTTAAGCTTGCATTAAACTTAATTTGTCATGTCTTAAACTTGAATCTAGTAATAACATGAACCATTATCATTTGTTTCATTTGTGAATCGATAATCATGAATAATTGTTGTGTTTACTCGATATTGAATAAAGTTAGAACGAGATGCTATGTGGATTGAATATTGATTTAAGTTTTCGATTATTGAAAAGTGTTCATGTTAGGTTCATGTAAATTTCATTCGATTTTAATTATGAATCTTGCTTACTAACCCATGTTCTAATTTGTTGCAATTTTATTTCATTTTTTCTTTATCTCCCACTTATGCTACTAACAAGTTTGTTACTTGTGAAGATATCCAAAGATTGTTCAAAACACTCACTTCCCATTAGTGCATCCGCATTTGCTTTAGCAATTAAAATGTTGAATTACTACTTCTATTAGTATTTTAATATTTTTTAGTGCATATTTAATTTTGTAAATATATGATACTTAGTATTTTTATTTCTTATATTTAGTAATGTATATATAAATATAAATAGTTAGTATTTTTTACTTTTTATTTATTATTGTAAATATAATTATACATAATATTTTTATTTTATACTTGATATTATAAATATATAATCATGTACATATTATTTTTGATCTTATACTTTTATCATATTCATTTGTAAATAAAATTATACTGTAATATATCGATTGCCTTAGAATTGATTTCTACATAAATCTATTCTAATTAATCTAGTAAAATACCGTAATCGATACTTGAGCATTTCAACTTTTCCCGCATATTGTTTTGTCTGTATATCATGCAATGTAGGGACCCTTATCTCACATTCATTTGACGAGCCAAGCTGTATCCAATCTTGAAGACTACTCGAAGCGCATTGCAATTTATTCGATTATTCAAACTAATTCGATTGGGTTGTATTGCTTGTTTATTTAAGCTCTTATCTCGCTTTTCAATTTAATACATCCCCACTCACAAACTCGTACCCCAATTCCCGTGTGGTTTGTAATAGTTTAGGATTTATTTCTGTGTGTTTTAATTACTGTTCAATTACACGTTTGACATCATATTAGAAAACATAGCCCCTCTTGGGCTCCTCATCAAGGAACAGGTAAACATACACAATGCACACCTGCACACATTTATAGTTTGGTTCTGGGCTTTTCTACAGCGACAACTATTCGATTGATTGTTCTAATCGGTTGTTTAGAATACTAGTGTCACGCTAGTCCCACTTTCTAGGAGCATACATATAGCCACTTTGTATGGGCTTTTATCGGGTTATTCTCTACTTTCACGAATGTTCACAATTATTTATTCGTTTTTCTCCCATTTCTCTTTCGGTCCGTTACCAAATCTCAAAAACACTTTCATAATTAAATTTCTAAATCTCGATCCAACGTCGAGTTTCTTTTCAAAACATTTTCATAAATAAATATTTCACTTCTCTCTCCTCCCAAACGTATGGTAGTCAGTCCTGTATCGACCCTTGACTGTACGTTTGGTTTCTTAATTGAATTTAAGTTAACGTGAATCTTGTTTCACCTCACCTTTTCTTATTGGGGCGTTAACCGTTGAACGATTATGGCCCAATACTCGTCTCCCACATAAAAATAACTCAACTCACTCAAACTCTTTTATTGCTCATATGCGATCATCAAACTCTTTTCTTACAAAGAATGTACAATAGCCATTTCAAACACAAACGAGGACTTAAGCTTTTCAAACAAACTAAACAAGTCTAAGTTCAAACATTTGAAATATTTAATGCACGATTTTTCTTATAAAATCAACACAACCAATTCAAACTTTTTAAAGAGGAACTACAGAGTTTTGACTTTTCCATTGCACAAGGGAATACGTAGGCACACAGTTTCGAAATTGTGCCAAACTCAAAATAATAATAAACAAATTCCGTTTCTTTTTATAACTTAGAAATTAGTGAAAATACACACACACTTAGAATTAAACGGGTCTCATTGAGTACGATGGATGTAAAAGAGGTGCTAATACCTTCCTCTTACATAATCGACTCCCGATTCCATTTTTTTGGTCACGTAGAGTGCCTTATCCGCATCTGTGGGGTTTTATCTATATTTTCCCGTTCTTTTTAGAACAAATAAAATTAGGTGGCGACTTCATTATTTTTAAAACAACTGATGAAAAAACCAGTCATCACACATTCCTTATAGAGAGTCGATCATCAACGAAGGAAGAAGGAAGAGGTTGTGAGTTACTTTTAGAGATTTTGTTGCATTTCGCATACAGGAGAGAAAATGTGAAAATGGAAGTATTGTAAATGCTGGACGGCTATTTCAACAATTTGTTGTTGACGGTTTCTCCATGATTGAGTCTCAAAGGTTATGTTGGCATCGCATGAACTAGGAAACTATTAGATGTGATATATTAAAAGGTTTGCAGGAAGCAGTACACAACGGAGAGAATCAACCATCTGCAATTGGAAAACGTATCGTCTTGCCTGCATCTTTTACTGGAGGTCCGTGATACATGTTTAATAATTATCAAGATGCGATGGCAATTTGCAAAAAGTTTGGGTATCCTGATTCGTTCATCACCATCACATGCAATGCTAATTGGCCAGAAATTAAGAACTTTGTTCACATAAGAGGCCTTACAGCTAGCAATCGCCCAGACATTGTTTGTAGAATATTTAAGGCAAAACTCGATCATATGATGAATGCTTTTAAAAAGGAAAAAATATTTGGAGAAGTTGTTGCAGGTAATGTAACTAGCTTTATGTTTTTACTATAAATTATTGTCATGTATTTTCTTTAAATTATTGACATCATAGTTTAAAATATTAAATATTAATATTTACTTCTTTCTTAATTAGGGACGTATACTATAGAGTTTCAGAAGAGGGGTCTGCCACATGTACATATTTTGCTATGGCTTGAAGCATCAAATTCACTAAAAACAGGAACTGGCATTGACAAGTTCATTTTTGCAGAACTTCCAGACCGTAATCTCTATCCAAACCTTGCAAATGTTGTTTTGAGTTTTATGTTACACGGTCCTTGCGGAAAATCCAACTTAAGTTCCCCGTGCATGAAAGATGGCAAGTGCTCAAAGTATTTTCCAAATGATTACCAGAATTCCACTATAGTAAGTGACGAAGGCTATCCAAAGTACATGCGCCGAGATAATGGTTTGTCGGTTGTGAAAAAGGGAATAACTCTGGACAACAGGTATATAGTTCCTTATAATCTACAATTGTTAGTTAGATACAAAACACATATTAATGTTGAGTATTGCAACAAGGGAAATGCTATAAAGTACCTGTTTAAGTATGTTAATAAAGGCCCCGACAGAGCCACTGTTGGAATTTCAAATCAAACTGGAAATGGCAAAGTTTTGGATGAAATAAAACAGTACTATGAGTGTAGATATTTGGCTCCTTATGAATCTGTCTGGAGAATTTTTGAGTACGACATACATCAGAGGTGACCTCCTGTTATAAGGCTTTCGTTTCATCTAGAAAATGAGCAGTCTGTTATGTTTTCAGAAAGTAATTCAGTTGAATCTATCATGAACCATAATGAAGAAATTGACACGATGTTTTTGGCTTGGTTTGAGGCAAACCAAAAATTTCCAGATGGAAGGGAATTAATTTATGGTGAATTTCCTACAAGGTTTTTTTATGATAAAAGTGTCAGAGTGTGGCATCCGAGACAGCGGGGTAACTCTATTGGAAGGCTTACGTATATTCCCCCAGGGTGTGGTAATGTTTTTTATTTGAGACTCCTGTTGCCTATACAAAAGGGATGCACAAGTTACAATGATATTAAGACTGTGGCTGGAACAATTCACGAAACCTTTAAGGATGCATGTGTTGCACTTGGTTTGTTGCAAAACGACAAAGAATTCGTGGATGCTATCATTGAAGCCAGTCATTTGGCCTCTAGTAACCAGATGAGGAGATTGTTTGTCATGTTATTATTTATGGATTCAATGACAAATCCCTTTGTTGTTTGGGAAGCAACATGGAAACTTTTGTCGATGGAATTTTGTATGATGCAAGGAAGAGACTTAACAACCCAGGTATTCAATTATATATTTAATATATATTTTACTTGAGTTTGCATATCTACAGTATGTTTAGGCTCAAACATGCTATTATGTTTCTACTATGACACTGAGGTGGAATAAACTTGATTGTGTTTATTCTTACCTATATTTATTTAGCAGAATCACATTAGCAAAAATTCATGTGTAAGTATAATGAAACTTGAATGATATTTTATTGAAAACACTTTACAGTTATTTGTCTTCCTAAATCATGTCTACTGAATTTAATCAAGCTTAATTTAATATGTTGTACCCCATAATATGATATTTTTTTCTCATAGTTGAAGCAAGATTAAAAAACTACTCCTTGTGATTTCAACATGATATATTTGTAGTTTTAACACTTCATACAATAAACTGTGCCAATAACAAACAGTTTGAAATATCAAAATCTCCCACAAATAGTTTTAAATGACACATGTTTTTTAATTATATATTTAATATATGGTTTACTTATATATGCGCATATGTTTAACTCTATTCTATTTGTCGTAGGTCTTCAAATTATCGACGATGATTTGAAAAATCTTTGTTTGATTGAGTTTGAAAGATTGCTCTCCATGAATGGGAAGTCTCTTGATAATATTGAGTCGATGCCACAACCTTCGAATTCTGAAATGCAACAATTTAGAAATAGTCTGTTGGCTGGTGAATTAAACTATGACAAGAAAGAGATGGTTGCAACCCACATGTCATTGATGTCAACCTTAACTGCTGAACATAGGTCAGTTTATGATCAAATTATCAATTAAGTGATTATGGATTGTGGAGGATTTTACTTCTTGCATGGTTATGGAGGCACATGTAAGACGTTTATTTGGAAAACTGTGTCATCTGCCCTTAGATCCAAAGGTTTAATTGTTTTAAATGTTGCTTCGAGTGGAATTGCATCTTTATTGTTGCCTGGAGGAAAAACAGCTCATTCTATGTTTGGAATTCCATTAATTACAACTGAAACATCTTCTTGCAGCATCAAAAAACGGACTGATAGATGTGAACTTATCTTGCAATCAAATCTTATCATATGGGACGAAGCTCCAATGCTAAATAGATTTTGTGCCGAAGCTGTCGACCGTTCTTTGAGGGACATCATGAGGACTGTAGACGACTCTAACCAATATAAACCATTCGGTGGTTGGTTTTGGTGGAGATTTCAGAAAAATCTTACCTGTTGTTCGAAAGGTTTGTAGGCATGACATAGTGTCCGCTTCAATAAACTCTTCCGAATTATGGAAGTTTTGCAAGGTATTGACTTTGTCAAATAACATGCGGCTGGCAGCTCCTAAGTCCAACATAGAATCTAAAGAAGTTAAAGAATTTTCACATTGGATGCTTGATATTGGAAATGGTAAACAAGCCTCAAATGAGTGTGGAGGGAGCACACTTCATATTCCTGAAGACTTATTGGTTACAGATTCTAATAATCTTCTCTTATGTCTGGTTGAATTAACATATCCACTACTTTTACAGAACATGAACAATTTGAAATACTATGAAGAGAGGGCGTTACTATCTCTGACTCATGATTCTGTAGATATTGTTAATGATTTTGTTTTGTCGTTAATTCCAGGTGATGAAAAGGAATATTTGATTGCTGACTAAATAGTTCTTTCTGACGAAAATTGTGTCGTTCGTGCAGATTGGTTTACACCTGAATTCTTGAATGAAATGAAATGTTCGGGAATGCCAAACCACAAAATAAGGCTAAAAATTGGAGTTCCGGTCATGCTTCTCAAAAACATAGATCAATCCAATGGACTTTGCAATGGAACAAGGTTGCTCATAAATGAACTTTGTCCAAATATTATTGGTGCCACTGTGATTACAGGAAAAAATATTGGTGATAAGATTTACATTCCAAGGATGAATTTGATTCCTTCCGATCCAAGCTTTCCATTTAAGTTTCAAAGGAGACAATTTCCAATTGCGTTATGTTTTGCAATGACAATAAATAAAAGTCAAGGTCAGTCTTTTTCTCAGGTCGGTTTGTATTTACAACGCCCAGTATTCACTCATGGTCAATTCTATGTGGCTATTTCGAGGGTAAAGTCTAGAAAAGAATTGAAGATTTTTATTTTAGATGGCGAAGGAAAACCGTGCACGGATACTACAAATGTTGTTTACAATGAGGTTTTCGACAATTTATAAGCGTGAGACCATTATGTTAAGTTATGTTTTGTATCTTAAATTATGAAAACATGCATTTTGGATGCTTCACTTTATATGCTATTCATGATGTCAATATGATTGTCTGCTAAATTTATGAACAGCAGCATTATGTTTTATTTTAACCAGCCAAGTTTTGTTTTACACAATGGTTAGATAAAATTATTATAACCTGCAATGTTTTTATTATAACATACATGGAATACACACGCGTTTGTTTTATTATAACTTGCAAGTTATTATAACCAACAAAATTAACATATAAATTGTTTTTACAATTAAATACAATATTTTAATATTTAATTCAGTCAAGTTATTATAACCTGTAATGTTTTATTTTACTATTGTTATGAATTATAGTGGATTTTAGTTATTACTTTAATTTTTTTTTATACAATATTTTAGGAAATTTACTTCTTTTATTTGACAGTGAAACAAAATGACAGTTTTGACGCAATTTATAAAAAAAATTAGATTCACCTTTAATATATTCAATACACCTTTAATATATTTAATTTTAATTAAAACTAGTAACAAACCCGTGCTATCGCACGGGTCTCGTCTGGATTCACATTACATTTATAGATTATTAAATTATTAAGTATGTTACCATGTTTTCAGTTGAGTATATGTCTCATGTAAACCATGTTGGCATTTAACTCCATATTTGTAGCAAGCGTCGGTCCTATCAACAAATCACGTCTGCATGAACAAATAGGAAAAATTATATACTTCTTGAAATACATGGAAAATGTATATAACTTCGTTGACGGGCCGGTCGAGATTTCATATAACATGGAACTAACTTTGTCATGTAATAGAATATTCCTATATTTTTTAAGTATGACAGCAGATTTTCAATTATATAAGACAACAATTAAAAAAATCGAATGTACTTTCAATATATGTAGTTTATTCTCATTTATACATGTCTACTAAATCATTATTTGTAAAGTTTGAATTCATTTTTCAATCGGTTAACATTCTTATAGTTTTAATATAAACTAATAATATACACAAACTAATAAGTATTGATCTGATTTATAATAAATCGTACATTCGATTCTCTAACTTCAACTATATAAAACAACAGTAAAACAAATTTAAAAGATTAACATTAAAATGAACACTCTACAGTTGATATCTCATAAATACGCGTGAATCCAGATGATTAACTCTTTAATAGAGTTACTATACATATAATTGAGTAAATGATTAGTTAAATAAATATTTCTTTAAAATACATGAATTTTATTCACCTTTGTAAAATATATTTCTTTAAATAAATATTTCTTTAAAATACATTATTTTTATTCACCTTTATAAAATCAATTATAAATTATTCAATTTATTAAAATGATTATATCAATAATTTTTTATTTTATCATAATTTTTATGATTAACATTTATCATTAAATTTTCATGATTACTATTCAATATTTTTATCATGATTACAATTATAAAGTTAATTTGAAAAGATTATGATATATTTTAGTTATTTCATAAAGTTAAAAAATTATCAAATCTCAATTGATTTTGTTTTGTTTTATTAACCTTTTATAAAAATTGAAATAATTTATTTTAGGTCAAATAAGGATCTAAATAATTACAAAATAATATTTATTCTTACATTTTTAGAATGATAAATTAAATATTTAAGATAAATATTAGAGTTCTTATTTACGTTACCTTTTATATATTTATAATATACTTTTTTGTTAATTTTATTAACAATATATTTATAGTTAACAATACATCGTTTAAACTACGTTGATTTTTTCAAGAATATAAATGTAACCTTTCAAAAAATATACATAAATATATTTAGAAGTCGGTAGAAAATTTTACTGGTTAAATTATAATTCCATTCAAAATTTATTGATCATAAATTTTTTGAAATCAAATCATGAATAAAAATAAAATGTATTAATGTGACCATTCAAAATAATTTCTATATATATTAAAATTAAATAATATTAATACCTTCATTCAAAAGATATATTTGTAAAGTTTTGATTTAATTTTTTTTCATATTTTCATATTAATACCTCCATACAAAATTTCAATTGATTTTGTTTTCTTTTGTTAACTTTTTTATAAAAATCTAAATAATTTCAAAATATATTTGATTTCATATAAGGATCTAAATAATTATAAAATAATTTGTATTCATATATTTTTATAATGATAAACTAAATATTTAACCTGTGTTATCGCATGGAGCTTCTTTGGATTTACATATGCTAAACACTCATTTATAAGTTTGAATTCATACTTTAATTTGTTAATATTCACATAATATATAATTTATAAAATCCGTTTATAAAAATAATTGTAATTTATCCCAATTTATAAAATCGTTTATCAAATTTTAATTTTCTGCT
This sequence comes from Vicia sativa, assembly GCA_021764765.1. NCBI lineage: Eukaryota > Viridiplantae > Streptophyta > Magnoliopsida > Fabales > Fabaceae > Vicia > Vicia sativa. The sequence goes on along the minus strand of CM038793.1, from coordinate 198,674,808 downwards.
TATAAAAATAATTGTAATTTATCCCAATTTATAAAATCATTTATCAAATTTTAATTTTTCATTTATGAAAATAATATTATCATTTATCAAATTTTAATTTTCCATTTATGAAAATAATTGTAATTTATCCCAATTTATAAAATCATTTATCAAATTTTAATTTTTCATTTATGAAAATAATATTATCATTTATCAAATTTTAATTTTCCATTTATGAAAATAATTGTAACTTATCCCCGTTTATAAAAAAAAATTGTTCTTTCTTGTTTTTAAATGCCTCAAGTAAAATGATGTTGAATCATTAAGTTTTTAAGTGCCTCAAGTAAAATGATGTTGAATCATTAAGTTTTTAAATGCCTCAAGTAAAATGATGTTAGAATCATTAAGTTTTTAAATGCCTCAAGTAAAATGATGTTGAATCATTCTTTTGGTTTTTGGTTTTTTTTCTTTCCAAGAGCAAATATCTATCATTTATGTTGTTCAATCTCTATTATAAATGATTACATTAAATGAAAAACTAACCAAAGCATTTTAAAAAAAATATAATCTAAACACGCACACCTATTTAAAATTTAAAACTTATAATAGTCATGTTATTCTCTATCTAAGAAATTCCTTCTAAGTGAAACCTGTAGAAAAACAGAAGAAAATTGAACAATTATACACATGAGAAACAACGTAGCATTGTAGGTGGAAATGCAAAAAATAATAAAGAAAATGTCAGCTGAAGAATGAAAAAAAAAACACACAACAAAGTAATAAATCTTGGTTACCCTGCATCATCAAATATAAATAAATTAACCGTGAATGAGAATGAAGAAGAGTAAGGGTTTAGAATTGCTATATATATAGGGTTTAGAATGCATGGGAAGTTGTGATATCTTGGAATATCAAAATAATCCATTCTAATTCCAATAATATACATTTAATCTTGTAGTGTAATGATAAATAGTGGGTATTTTTAAATCATGCAATGAATAATATTCCATTTAATTATAATAGATCTAATTTGGCCATTCCAATTCCTTCCTCATTAACCGTGAGTCAAACATTAGAATTCAAATTCTGTCAAAAAAAACATTGGAATTCAAATATAAATAAATTAACCGTGAATGAAACATTGGAATTGGAATTCAAATATAAATAAAATTCAAACATAAATAAAATAAATTAATAAATCAAATAAATAAAAAATAGTGTAAAATTATGATAGATTGACATGTCAGCAAAATTAAATGCCAAATGAATATGGTAACAGCATAGTGTTGATTAGTCTATTATACCATTGGAATAAGAAAAGTTATAACATTTAATCAAAAGGTTAGACTTGGAATTTCCAGGTACTTTACTTTTAATAAATTGATAATAGATAGATATTAAAACTATTGTAATTATTTCATACCACTTATATTATAGAACCATTATTATAACAATTATTACAATTATTTATTTATTTTAATTATCATAGAATCATAGAATATAATAAAGTTAGATGATTTCTGAGGAAAGTTTGACACATTTCGCTTTTTTAAATACCATGCTATTTGTAATTATGCTATTTTAGGTGAAATATTGTGCCAATTACTTTTAAAATTTTCAAAATAACGTTAAATTTAATTTGACTAAAACTGTTGATCATTTAGCATTTTAAAGAAAAATGTATCATAATTAATGATTTTAAACTATTTATTTGGAAATTTCATTTATCATTTAAAACCATTTATTTAATTCTTAATTTTAGGATAATAAATTTTATTTAATGCATATTAAAGTAATTATACTAACTGTATTTACTTTCTTGATTTTCTTTTATTATTTTATATAATAACTTTGCTATTAATTATTCAACATTTCAATATAGAATTCTTAATGATAGAATTTTTAATATTACGTTTTGTACCGAAAATTTTGAATATTATTTGATATATTGCCTAGATTTTATGAAATTCCTCAAAAAATTTAAGTTTCCAATCAACCCGTTTCAAAACTTTTGAAATTTCCGATAGTTTACTATCAACAATTTCAAAAATACAAACAATTTTCGTTGAAGGGTGAAATTTTAATAATGAAAATTTAACTTTTTACTCTTCTTCAGTAGTAAATTTTTTTTTGACAAATATAATTTTTTTAGAGATAAAAATGTACATATCATCCAAAAAAATAAATTACGTTACATGTTTCCCAATTAGAAATTTAGAAAGAAAACCCTTAACTCCACTTCTTGTTTTCCAATTAGCTTCAATGTCTGACCGCTTTAGGTGTAAAGTTGCTGCAATGTCTTCAGGTCTTGGAGCCTTCTTTAGACCAGTGAAAGGCGTCTGATCAAGAATGGGCACCCTAAATAACTTAGAGAATTATTCCATTGTAGGTAACAACTGATAGTCTGGGAAAGTAAAGCAATGATGCTTTGGATTAAAGAATTGGAATATGATGTTCATCATATCTTCTTTAAAACCGGAGGTAACCAAGTCGAGTAAATAACCATGCCTTTTGATGAATTAAGAGTGATCAAGAACCTTTGAGACTAACTCCTTGAGTTGGGAAGGTATCCCCACAAAGTTGATTCAGATAGTATTCCTGCGAGCGGAAGTGATAACCCTACAACAAAGAGCAAAGATAAATCCCCAGGTCCTTGAAATGGGTAGTGGAATGTTATGATGATATGATGTCATGATGTCATGTTTAAATTAATAGAAAACACAAACAAGTTACACAATAACCTTAGGTTTAAAGGCTTGCATGAGGTCCATAGGTGTATACCATTTACTAAAGTTAAGTTGGCTCAACCTGTCTTATAATAGTAACCGGGTTCTATGGATTTCATATCACGGACCTTTCCCAAGGTTTTATTTTAGCCCGACAACTGACTTGCCACCAAAATATCCCGAGGGTCCAATCTCAATGAGCGTAGCTTTAAGTATCAACCAACTTTAGTCTGCACCAAAGCCGGTTATCTCGCTAGTTTCTAATGGCCAAGATGGGTCAATTAGGGTTCTAAAAGTATGTTTAGTGTTAATGACACCATGCAAAAGCCAAATGTTTTCCTTAAATGGACTTAAGGAACATCAAGACAACCAAAGTGTCACACTAACCATAGCTATCATTTTAACCGTGTCGGTCTACGCCGTACAATCTTGATGATCTATTGCTACTTACCTAAGGAAACCTGGATCCGAGTGTGGGATCCCCACAAGTATGATTACACAAGCAAGAAACCCTTAAAAATAAATCAGACAAGTCAAACAAATAAAAGCAAGTAAAGTGATCTAAACCCTAAGGTAACCCCTCCTTAAGTATAGTCCCCAACAGAGTCGTCAATTTTGTAATACGGTGGGAGAAATGACTTAGTTATTTTGCGTTTTATTGCAAATGTTGCGGTTAGCAAGAGTCGCCACCGACTTTTCTTTTATCCAATAAGGAAAGGTGAAAAGAACAAGTAAGACCTTTTTTCAATTCTGAGTTTGGGGGTAAGTTATGAAAAGGGAAGGTGTTAACACCCTTTTCATCCGTAGTTATCTACAGGCTCTTAATTGCTTAGCTCACTTTCGAAAACTTGCTTTTGTGTGTGATTTGTTTGAAAATATTTTGATTTAACTTTGTAATGATTCTTGTATCAGTCCTCAAGAATGTATACGAAGTGTTTGAAAATATTTGTTCGAAAATGTGTAGTGTAAGATGTATTGTGTTTTGAAATGTTGTTGAGAGCAAGAAATTAAGAGTCCCTTACCCACTGAAAGGTTATTCATTGTTCTTTTCCTTCTCCTTTAGAGATAGTACTATCCATACCATTAATTGGTAGGTAGCCCCATCCATTGGATGTGAAGGGACAAACGTAGGGTTATTGTATGGTCATTGAAGGCAACATGTAAGGATACCTTAGCAACTTCGTAGGGACTATCATCATTTTAATCGTAGGCAACATAGAGGGACAAAATCATGTATTCCTAGGCAACAATCGAGGGACATTGAGTGACAATGATCTTTGAGGGGACTATGATGATTTTAACTGAGGGTATTTTGCTAAGATATCCCTACGTTCGAGGGACATCACCATTATTCGTAAGGCAACAAGAGAGGATACATTAAGGGTGCATGTGTGAGAATGCGTTAATTCAGTTATATTATCTTTTGAAATTAGGTTATCTATCGTTTATTTTATTCTTGCCATATAAACCCTAATTGCTAACAGTTAAATATATACAACAAGTATACAATGCGGAAATTAAATCCTACGTTATTACATGGCTTCGGGGCAGTTACATAATAATGAAATATGCGAGAATATAAATCTTAGCTATTACAAAAAAATAGTGCGACCTATACAATTGTTCTAGGAATTTAAATAGCAAAAGATAAGAAAAATAATGTTAGGAAAAAAAGAGTTAAATGCCCTAAAAATTCTATGTGTTAGAAAAATATTTTGGCGTTTTTTTATAGAAAATAATTTAAGTGTTAATAAATAATTAAAATCTGAATTCTAGTTAATTTTAATTAACAAAAAAAAACCTAAAGTCTAATTAATTTTAATTAAAAAAACCTAATTTCTAATTAGTTTTAATGTTAATAGTAATTAAAAAAACCTAATTTCTAATTAGTTTTAAGAAAATTATTCAGTCAATTAATCCTAGAACTAATCAGGTTACGATTTTAGAAAATTTTTTTTAGAGGGTAATTAGTGAAAATAATGAAAAGAATTAGGGTTAGTAAAAATAATAAGAATAAGTGCATGAGGTGAGTGTTGAACCCACACTCCAGCCGTCTTTTCCGGCGAGTTAATTCTTTCAACCTGCAAAATAGAGCATGTTAGTAATCCAAGAATACCCTACCCCCATAAATCAACCCTTGTGAATTCATTGGTGGCCTTAGTTTTGACTAATTCTTCCTGCATACAGAAATACGAGCAAAATACTACAAATCGGTCCAAACATGGTGATGGATTATTCTAGCATTATGGGACTCATGCGATGGGTTAAACCTATGTAGTTACACCTCAGAAGCATATTAGAGTTGTTAGTTTCAATCAAAGCATAGTAAAAATAAAAATATGAATTTCTCAAAAGTATGCAACATGGTGATGATTGTAATGGATATTTCAGCCACTTTTGATTGTCAAGAATGATTAAAACTTACTCTATAGCACCTCAGGAGTTGATTGGGACAAATGGTTTTATTTGAGAGGGGCTGGAGATAGGGTTGCAAGTTTGCTCTAGTTTGACAAAATTTGAGATTTTGGAAGGTGATTTCTTGCAAGGGTTTTTTTGTGACCTAGTTTTGAGGAATTTTGAGAGCTTTTAAGGTTAGCTCTTGAGGCAATAAATTTCGTGTTCCCTACTGTATGAGGGTGTTGTGTTTATATAGAGAAAGAGATTAGGTCAAGAAAAATGGAAAAAATCTTGTGCATTCATGGCAAAAATATTTGATTGGAAATTAAATGAAAAAGTTCCAATCTTGCATTAATGAGCTTCGTGCGCTTTTTCAGGCTTGCTAATGTGATCTTGAGCCTTCAATGTGATTAGAGATCAAACCATGTGACTAAATCCATAATTTTTATATTTTATTTGATTTAATTTGCATTTAAATGAATAAAATCCATATGAAAGAAAGTAAAAATCATAAAAAATAAATGAATGGATTTAGGGGTCCTCTATAAGGTCATGAATATGTTTAGACCCAAAAAGATAGGTCTACTAGCTCAAAATTATGATTTTGCTCAATTTGGAGTTCATGCATTGCACCAATCATATCTTCCTCAAATCTCAACATATGAGGGTGATCTTAAAGCTTAAGATGTGCTCTAAAACCTCTATTTGGTTTTCTTCCATTTGAAGCTTCCAAGTTCATATAAGCTTATTTGAGAAAAGATGACTTTTTGTTGACTTTTGAAAGGACCTATAATATCTTGGCCCATATCTCTCAAATGACGCATTTTTGTACTTGAGCTAAGAGAGAAAAAGTTATAGAGAATTGAATTTAATTCAAATAAGATTTAGTTGAGGAATTTCTGATAAAGTATGTGAAATTTATGCGTGGTCAAAGCTCAGTTGACTTCTCTTAAGAGAAATGTCAAAGCCCTAGCAACTTTTGCATTTTTGAGCATTTCTTAATGAATCATAATAAACCATTGATCAAATGATGAGTATGACCTCAAAATCTTGAAGTTGACAAAAAATCTTGAAGTTTGACTGTATGTCAATCATAGTTGACTATTGATCTAATACAACTGATTTTCAGCTATCGGAGCAATTGACGGAGAAAACTTGTGATACAAGGCTTGATTCTTGACATGTGGGTACCTTGAGACATATAGGGAAGCATGAAGTCCACTTGAGGCCTTAGAAGTATTATTAATCTTGATAAACATGGGATGTATCTTGACCTCAAAAATGGGAGGGCAAATTTTGGGGTACAACAGAATTTCTTTGGAGAAAGAGAGGTGAAATTTTTTGAATCAGAGGTGTCGAAACTGACATCATTCTTCAAAATCATAAGAGGTGAGAGAACCTTTCCTGTAAGGGGTTCTTGAGTGCTCGCTTACCTAGAAACAGGAGAACGACCTTCCTACATCCTTTTAGCCTTTACATTGGGTGAGCCTGAAGTTAGGTCATCAACTTGCCTCATATTCCCATTGAGGTTGTTGGTAGACAAACTAACATCCTTAATATTCTGCAACCATTGTCTCCTCTTATCATTAGAAATACCTAACATTTGATCTTCAAAACAATGCATAAAAATTATAAATGCTATCTATAAATTCCTACAAAGGGAAAGGCAGTATGCGAATTACCAAAGTATGTGGAAAGATGTGTGTCGTCTCCCAACCAAAGTATAATCACTTTGCAACAGTCCATAACATCAAACTTCCATAGAAGGAAAACAATCATCCTATTCTTGAGGGTAAGGAACACCAGATCATATCTTGTGATCACGACAAGAACATATGTCTAAGATAGGGGAAGAAGGGGCACCATAGCTCCCAACCCACCGAGGGATTCACCTCACCTATACAATACTAATAATGATTAGAATAAACATAAAGAGGCTATTCCCAGGCTGAGTGCTCAAAGACACTCACCTACCCTTATCGGTTGATGATGTAGAAAGAGAAAATGACTTCCACAGTCAGAGTAACTAGATCCAAAATATTAGGCTGAATGTTCATCAGAAGTATAAGTTGATCCAAAATATCGGACATGCTTGGAAAAAATAGAGGAGATAGAAATTACCCCCTTTTGTTCCTAATAAAGTAGTAGAATAAAAAGAAACCACCACCGCCGTTACAATTGTCAAAAAGTGGGAGCAACTAACATGGAACCCTACACTTAGCCTAAACCCCATCTCGAGTGTATCTTTATAAAACCTATTTGCTACTGTTCACGTTAAAAAGTGACGCGCGAGGGAATCAAATCGGAATTCGGATTCTCTGGCTCGAAACGATTTATTATTTTGATTTGTTTATAAAGATGCCGCGAGCATCAAGCTTTATTATTTTCAACACAAGAAAAATGATTATGAAAAAAGGGAAAGCTGCAATACCCTCAATTGATATGATATGCATTACGACTAGCGTGAACTAGACGCAACACATTGGGGAGATTCCGGGCAAGGGGGTTTGTTATATAAAGGGAATAGATGTGGCACCCTAAATATATATAGTTATCTATAGCTTTATATATGAATAGTTTGATATGTTTGTGTATTTTGAATTGCTATTTCTATTGTTGGGAAAGTTTCTCCTTTGAATTTTAAGAAAGGTAGTTTATGTGGGATCCTAGGTTTTATTATTATTGTGCTCGCAAAGATCATTGGGATCTTCTGCATACATATCCCTTAATGGGAATCAGAGCATCTGTAGCTCGGATCTAAAGGGATCTATGGTTTGGTTTGGTTTGAGGGAAAAAGAAGTATGCTCGCCAAGGATGAGACCTTGTGCCTACGTGTTCTCAAAGGGAGGTTGAGAAAGTCAGAGCAATCGTAGTTCCCACTTATGCTAGTGGAAGCAACAGGAGTTATTTAAGAGACAATGATAGATGTCATCTTAATGAAAAATGTATCTAATCTATTTCATCACATACATTTTGAAAGGTTGATTGATCGAATCTTGAGTGTACAAGCGTTACCACTTAAGAAAGATGTTTGAATATTTAATTGTAAGCATTGGGTGTTTTGCTTGAGTGTACAAGCGTTACCACTTACAAATTAAAAGATGTTTTTTGTTTGAAAAGAGTTTGAAAAGTATTTGATTGTATGTGCTGTGATAGATGAGATACTTCTTCCATAGAGATGATAAATGTCTAAATCTCGAGGAGAAATAGATTGGATTAGGGGGATGCTTTTAAGAAGCCCGTGGGTCCTTGTATTGTTAGCCTAAGAGGAGGCATTTTGAGGGTCATCGAGGGTCCTTGTATTGTAAGCCCAAGAGAAGGCATTCCGAGGGTCATCGAGGGTCCTTGTATGAAGCTCAACAGGAAGCTATAGGGTATGGCTGGCTTTGGTTTTAAGAGTGGTTTCACCGGGAAACCATCCTCTTAGGATTTAAGAGTGATTTCACCGGGAAATCATACTCTTAGGGTTCTATCCTAGCGCGGGTGATTCTTTGTTTTGGAAGCCCAATAGGAGGCTGTTAAGAGATTTCTGTAACGCACTGTTTTAATTAATATTATATTATATCAATATTTTCGAATTACCAATCGATATTTATTTTACGACGAGAATATTTATATTAATTGATATATCTATGAATATATTTAGCGACGTTCCGTTCGATCCGGTAAAATATTATTCGGATCCGATATTTAATTTCCCAGAATTATTTTAATTGATTGAATTAATAATATTGGTAGATATTATTAGTGTGTTAATTTATAAGAATAGATGGGGGTGTGAGTATTAAATTGTTAGAATTGGGTTTTACACCCTTGGTTGCTAGTAAGGAAAACAACCTATAAAACACTTTCCTTGTTTTTCTTTCCAACATAACACACCAAAACCAAACTTGGACATAGAAGCATGGAGAGAAAAAAGAAAGAGTTTTGGAAGAAGAAGAAGAGGAAGAACATGAGCAAGCTTGAGATTGGAGTTGTTGAATCTTCATGGATCAACCAAGCTAGAGGTAAGGGGTTTGATTTCTCTATCTCATATAGTTAGGGTTTGATAGATATATTTTGGATTTGGGGAAAAAATTGATAGTAGAGTTTTATGAGTTATGTGGGTGATTGTTGGAATGGCTTAGTAGAGTTGAGTTAGGAGCATGAATATAGGTGTTATAATACCATGGCTAGTAGGATTAAGTTGTGAAAATGGAAATGAAAAAAAAACTATAAAAGAAAGAAAATAGAAAAACTGGAAAAACTGTAAAAACACACTGTCTGTAATGCAATGAATGAGGAACATGAAGCAGGTTGCTGCACGAAGGGGGGAGGCGCCCACCCCACAAGGGGAGGCAACCGTCCCAGTCCCTAAGGCGGCCTCCCCCTTGCCTTCATCCTCTGGGACGCACGTCCCCTTTAAGCTGGGAGAGGAGACGATTATGGTGTCTTTTTTTTCAGATTTTGAGTTTTCTTTTCTCACAAAAGCTTCGCATAATTCTCATTTGGTTTCTGTTAGTTTCAATTTCCACAATTGTTCATACTACTAGTTGGTATTAATAAAATATAACTAGGACATAAGTTAGCTGATTAAATTTAGGACCCGATTATGTTCTAATTTTCCGATTTCGGTAAATTCGACGACGGAGAAAGTTGCTCCGAATTCTACGAAAATTGACACGCTAGCTAAGTTCGACGTGTAGAACGTATTGGTGAGGTTAGTTTTTAGAAATTACGAGTTTTTACAAGATGACCCGAAATAGGCCAATTTACGGTTAAATTGAATCGGATTGCGTTTTAGTGGATGTAAGGCACGTATGGACAATCCGATTTCGATGTTGATGATTTTGATTAATGCCGGTTATTAAGAATGACTTTTGCGACGATTATTGATGTTTTGACTATTTTTCTGTTTTTGGAATTTGGTAAATTAATTGATAATGATGCGGTGTAAATAAACATAATGTTTGCGACAGTGTACTTATTAATGAATACTTGTTAATATGCGATGCGATGATATATATATTTGTACATGAGGATGTGACGATTATATTGATGTTGTTAATAAATGCTTCCGATTTATGAATGCATGACTTTTGACGATGATGAATTATTTGGTGATGTTTTGCATAATGCAAATATGATGCGATGATATGTTTATTTGATGTGAATAAATATGGCGACGTCGACTTTATGTCAATTTTGATGAGCGATGATGATGTGTTGTTGTGTTATCTTTATCATTGAGTCACATACATTGCATTGGCGACGAGGGCTTTTATGCCAAGCGACGGGGCTTTTATGCCAAGCGACGAGGCTTTTATGCCAAGTGTTCCTAATTATGGACAAAGCAACAGGTACCACATGCATAACATAGTCGTGTCTCATAGAGTCGGTTATGTTTATGTTGAGTTGTTTGGCGTTGGGTTTTAATTGATGAATGATGTTGAATTGCGATGATATATGATGCTTTGTTTGGTGATGATCTTTATGATGAACATGAAATGAATATGAATTGATAATTTCATGATAACTATGCGATGAATATAAATGATGAGTTTTGCGATGATTTAACTTGATGAAATGCTTAATGCAAATAGGATGTGATGATGTTTGTGATGATGGGCTTTATGCCAAAAGCGACGATGGGCTTTAGCCAATTTGTGATGATTTTGTTTATGTTGCTTATGTTATTAGCATTGTTTAATGTTGTTGTTTGATGTTGTTGTTTATGATTGCCGTGTTAATTAGTGATGTATTAGCTTGTGACGATTTCGTGGTGACGGAGGTTTATGTGTTGTTGTGATGATTTGTGCCGATGAGGCTAAGGCGATTAAGTGTAGATTATACACTTTAAAATGACGATAAGAGTAAGTGAGTTTTGGATATGTGTTGGAATGCACTCATTAACTTATATCCCTTTTGATTCCAATATATATATATATATATATATATATATATATATATATATATATTATCATACCTTTAATTATATGTTTTAGATTATCTCACCCTTTACATGTTTCGCCGTTACCTTTATATTGGTAACGTGCAGGTTATGAAGACGAGGATTTTAGCTGCTATTAGTTGAGTCGGTGTCGCTCTGATACGTAGCACTGGGGATATTTATGTTGTCTTGTTGTTGATTCTTTTGTTGTTCTTCCTTTTATATATAAGAATCATACTTTATGAAAACATGATTTGATGAGGAAGTTTAATGAAGAAAGTGTTTGGAATTTTATGAATCAATTTATGATTTCCGATAATGCTATGTATCCGAGATTTATACTTTAAATCAAACTGTTTAAAGTGATTTGGTTTTGATGGTGTGACGCCTCAGTATTTAATTTATGAAATTTTAATTTACTCTGATTTTTACATATTAAACCTTGGGTAATATTGGGGTGTTACAATTTCCAGGTCTCTTTCTTGTTTGATGCCCAAGAGAAGGCTAAACTCAATGAGGGAGTTCTTTTGAACGAAGCCCAAGAGGAGGCTAACTCAGCAGGGGAGTGTTGTCTTATATGAAGCCTAAGCGGAGGCTAAACTCAGTAAATGAGTTTTCTTATATGAAGTCTAAGAGGAGGCTAAACTCAGATGAATGAGTTATCTTGTACAAAGCCCAAGAGGAGGCTAAAGGGGACCTAGTTGTTAGACTAGTTGTTATGTTATAATTGAATAGTTATATAAACAAGTGTGTGATGTGTATTCACAGAAGTTTATGAAGGAAATATAAACAAGTGTATAAAATGAGCGTTTAAAGCAAGTGTAACTTGATTATTTACAAGTTTGAATGTGTACAAGGGAATGAATATGTACGCGAAGGGGTGTTTATGTACAAGGAAATGAATATGTACATAGGAGGGTTAGGACTTACACCGTAAGGGAGGCCCATTGGTTTTAAGAGCAGTTTCACCGGGAATAATGCTTCTCTTAATACCAATAGATTTGGTGTATAAACAAGCGAATGAAAACAAACGAACGAAGTTTGTTTATGCTTGAATATTTACAAAGATGATTGAATATGTACAAGGAGTTGAATATGTACATAAAAAGGTTTGGGACTTACACCGTGAGGGAGGCCCATGATCGATTAAGAAATTCGAGGAAAAAACTAATTCGGTTTCATCTTCAAGTTGAGTCGATCATGGAAAAAGGTGTGTAAGTTTGTTGAAATGTTTTGAAAAAGGTTTTGAAAAAGGTTTTGAAAAAGATTTTGAAAAATGAGATATATTCACAAGAAGTTTTGAAAAGATTTGAGTTTGAAAGTTTGAAAGAAAACATCTTTGAAAAGTATTAAGAAATACTTAAAATGTTTCATTTTTGACTTAATAAAAATATAATCAAAAGAAAATATTTTTGGATTTTTTTGACATAATCATAAAATAGGTATATTAAATGACAAGTGTGCAAAAAATCATCTCAAAATGAGAAGTTTGGATTGGTTTTTGAAAATGTTGAAGTTTGATAGAAAATATGAAGAAAACAAGTAGTAAAAATTTGATTTTGGTCCTAAGGAGGTTTGAACTCAAGACCTTTGGCTTAGAAGTGAAAAGCTTTACCACTGAGCCATGTGTTTATCTTGTTATTTACACGCCTTCATTTAATTATATTTAAAACAAAGTCTTTGAAAATGTTTCAAAATGAAGGAAAAGTGGAAAAATGGTCTCAGGGGGATTCAAACCCTGGACCATAGGCAAGGCAAATGACATGAAACACGCGTTGACTACCACTGGGGTGGCTATACATCCATTTATTTATTTTCTTCCATGTTATTATATTATAAACAAACTATTTGAATTTTCTGAAAACAAAATAACGCGCGCAATCCATCTTCTTCTTCCTCAAGCTTTTGATTTTGTAACTTCCTTATTTCTCAATGAAATTGAAAGATGTGAACATCAAAGTTGCTCGTTTTAAACCCAGGAACATAATGGTGATGTTTACTTTCATTTATTTTGAACTTAAGATGGTTAATTTTAAATGAGACCAGATGAACCCTAATCTTGAAAATCAATATGAAATCGTGTTTGTGCAACAAATCAGACAATTGATTGAGGGTTTATGATCCTCATGGGTGCAGAAACACGATGGCATGGTAATTTTTGAATTGTAATTCAGAAATCAAAGAGTTCCAAGTTGAACAACTTACCTCTTATAAGTAGAAATCGAATTCTTGCTTAGAGTGTTTCCAGTTGTGTTTTGATGATGACTATAACTTCACTGGACCTTATGGAAGGTGTTTGAATGCTAAGTTTGAATTGAAATGGTCTGGGTCGTTCCACCCAAGTCCAACTGCAGCCACTTAGAGTGAGTTTCGATTTTGAAGCTGGAGATGTTACAGGTCATGGATGAGCACTTGGATCACTCATATGTAGTGTATGGAAGGTTTTTGAAGTGATAAATCGAGGCTAGCTCGAGCAGATTGTGATATGGCAAGTTAAGGCACAATGTGCAAGCTTTTGGATTTTTGAGTATGATTCTGAGTTTGTACAGTTCTTGTGATAGTTTTAAGTTTTAGACAACTTCTAATTGATGTTTAGAACACGTTAGAAACCTAAACTTACTCAGATTTTGCAAGGTTTGAAGATTGCAAAATTTCCTCTTTGAACTTTGAAACTTGGAATTTAAGAAAGAAAGAAGGAAAGCTTGATTATGATAGCTTTGGTGTGATTTAAATTTTAAGAAATGACCTCTATTTATAGGCCAAGAAATCTGAATGATATGGCATGGCTATCATTGAGAGAGCTTACAACTTGCTTAAGAGGTAAGAAGGAATCTTTTGCATTTAATGCAAAAGTTACTTTTCTAACCATGGTTAGAAATTTCTCTTTGATTCAATTCTCTTCTCAATCATTCAACACTGATATTTATCAGTTATAATCTACCTCTAGCTGATGACAAGGCTTCTAGAAGGGAGATTTATGAAAAATGACTTATAATTTTGAAGCATGAACTTGGAATTCCATGGTTTTGGAGCTCTATGTTTCAAAATCAAAAGTATAGGTAGACAAAGTGTTTTTGCAAGTTATTGGACATTTTGGAAAGCTTGTAACAAGGGCTACAACTTTCATGTTTTGAGTTTTTTCTGAATCCAAATGGATCTAGGTGAAAAATGGCCATGAAAGTAAGAAAAAACCATGTTTCTTAACACTTGAAAATTTTTCTAAGTGTTAGAAAAATTTCAAATCTTGACTTTTTGTTGACTTTTTCACATTTCTTGATTTTTTATGATCATGATGGATTATTTGAAATGTTTTTATGATTGAAAAAGTCTGGTCTTGAAAAAGTTGACCAAAAGTCAAAGTTTGACTTTTATGAGCAGATGAATTTTCATCTGATGGTTCAGAATTTGTCTGATGAAGAAACATGGATTTTTGAAATGTTTTGAATCAAGAAATTAGGTCAAGATATTGTATTAAAGATGTTAAGATCAATCTTCAAGAAAATAGGTCATCTATTGAGCAAAAAGTCAATGATTCACTATCTTCGATCAAAACCCTAATTGGTCGATTCAAGGTAGATCATGAGAAAAAGTTGGGAATCTGAAGATCAAATGTTGATGATTGATTAAGATAGATCAATTGAGGTGAGTGAAAACTCAAACCCTAATTGATCACATCTTGAACAGATGAAATTTTGAAGAAACCCTAATTTTGAGTTCTAGAGGCCATGCACGATCTATCCTGTTCTGAAACTGTTAGTGATGCAATGATGCATATGTGAATAATGTAAGGTGGTATCTTAGGTCAAAAATTGGGGTATGACAGCTACAATAAGCAAGATAAAGGTAAATTCATACCTAAAAGAAGGTTATGAATAAAGGAGTGGGAAATATGAGAAGTTAAGTAGTTCCGACAAGCTTGCAAGAGTAAATAGTGAAATGGAACAAAATAAATAAAAGAAGAAATAATGGATAGGGGAGTGGGAACCATAAAGGATCCTTTGTACTGCCCCATGGTTTAAAAAAAATCAACACATTTATGATATTTGCCTCTAACGTTTAAGGTCTCGAAAAATAGTCCATCATTGCTTACATTAAATGGAAGTAAGCATGACCAAATTAATGATTGATTGACATTCCCAAATGAAATTTTTAGCTAATCATAAGACATTTGACAAATGAATCACCCCTTACAGGCTCACATAAATAGTCTCCTTTAGTCGAGGGAATCATCCTAATTCGGGGGACTCACCCTTTACTAAATAGTGTTATTCAATAGAAGGAATCACCCTAAGCTAAGGGAATAACCCTTTAATAAATAGTATTCTTCAGTTGAAGGACTTACCCCTAGATGATGGACCCACACTTTATTAAATACTCACCTCCAATTAAGAAACCTACGTCAATATGAGGGATTATCCCTTTAATAAATAGTCTCCATCAGCTAAGGAACTCACTAGAATTGAGAGGAAAATTCCTCAATTGAAAATGCCTTAATAACACTTTGTACTTAGCAAAGTCCTCGTGCTTGAGGGACTATGCAGTGTTATATTTGTGAGTGTCATAAACTGGGGTACCCTTGCCAAAAAGAGATTCCTCCTAGGCGATGTTCTCAAGAATCGCCCTTGGCACTAATGATGTGTGTAATATCGTTAATCAGAGGAGAGGAAGTCCACCACTACTCCTTAAAAGTTAGGTGGTCAATAATTTCTCTTAATCATGAGGGGGCATTTATCGCCCCTTAGGGATACCCAAACCCAGATCCCAAAAGGCCTTTATAAACACTCATCCCATATTAGGGAGAAATACATATATTAAGTCATACATATCACACCCCTTATATGCTTACACCTAAGCATACCACTCAATAACATAGCTTGTCACCTCATATGAACATGATCTCTAAACCATTATAAAACACCACCATATAAGGCTTCTCGGCATCATGGGGAAGCCCTAACCATCATATGACGTAATATACCTACTAAGAACTTTAAGCCCCCTTCTCTTGTAGGATGAATATGCACACATGTAGTTTTTAACCAGTACATTGTTTAAATATGTTTAAGCTGTAATTGTAAATCAAGAGTATTATTCTCTTGTAATTCTGATATAACTACAGAGGTTTCAAGCTTAACACAATTAAAAGCTTAGTGTATAAATTGCAATATGATCTTGTGATAAAAAATCAAGTTGTTAGTGGACCTCTCTAGGGGAAATACTTAGAAATTGTAGTAGGTCATATGGTTCAAGATCAAATTAGTATAAATTATGGTGTGATCTTTCCTTTTCCTTATCTTTTTAATTTTTTTAATTATTAATATTTCGCGCTTAATCCCTGCTTAATTTATTTTCTTATATCAACCATTTTTTTAAGTTTTAATATTTCGCGCTTAAATAAACCATTTTCTTTTCTTGAAATCATTTTTTAAAGGTTTTACAACCGTTGGGTTAAGTGAGCGGGTGAGAGTCACCAAAATTAGAAGGTGCATTCCTTTTTTTTTTCAAATAAAACTTGGATCACTCACTTATTTTTATCGACTTCCTTACGTAGAGCATATGTGAGATGGTGCCGACTGCAAAGATAAACTACTCAAGAGAAGAATGATAATTCAAGGCTATATCATAATAATTATTCAAATTAACTTTCATATGCAAGAGATTTACGGTGTTAAGATGATACCGATATTGTGAACTTTTCCTAAGTCTCACACCTAACCTCAGATTAATCTATAGCCTAAAGTTTTCAAGAAAAATGCAAAGTGTTTCTAAATTATTATTTTTACTTAAAGAAAAGAAACAAACCAAAATAAAAAAAACCAAAACAAATACAAAAAAAAAGATGATTCTCTCTCCCCACACATAAAACATGCATTGCTCTCAATGAAAGAAACAAATATAAAATAAGAGACAAGAGAGAGAGAGAGAGAGAGAGAGAGAGAGAGAGAGAGAGAGAGAGAGAGAGAAGAACACACCCGGATAGTCATGGAGGATAGGTGATCACATAAGTAGACTTTAGCAATGAGAGCTCTTCTATAATTTCATCTTCCAACGTGGGGTTCTCATGGAATAACTTGAGGAGGTGACCATTTACTTTGAAATTTTTATCAATGCCTTCGCATTTTATTCCAGGATCAAAGAAGAATCTTCGATAAGTAAAAGTGTCGAATAGGCACGTGATCTTCTTTTTCACAACATCAAAGATCAAAAGATTGAGGGGCTGCCTCACTACTTTTGTTTCATCTTTCACTTCAATTGAGAACCTATACAAAATCATGGATGGGCTAATATTGGGAATGTCAGCCAAAGTCCACACACTCACCTTCTTATGCTTCTTCAAAACCTACAAAATCTTATTTTCTTGATCAAAATCAAGGTTAGAACAAATTGTAACCGAACATTTTTCATTCCTCTTTAAATAAGCATAATTCATATTTTTAAGAAGTGGTTTCATCTCTAGAGAAGGTGGTTATTCAATGGATCGTAAGCTTGAGGCAGCTGGGATGTCAATAGCTTCATCTACATGAACAATTTCATTTCCAACCTCATGTGTAGTAAGTTTATCAACTTGCAAGGCAGCCTCAATTTCAACACAAACAAAGCAAATTTTAGTGTCAGTACAAACATCACAAGAGTAAACATCATCAAAATTAGACAGTAATAGAAAATCATATGCAACAAAATCAATACAAGTATCATCAACAGTCTCAGAAAGAAACTATTTTGGAAAAACAAAATGCTTTTCTAAGGGTTGTTGGTCTGATCCTTGAGTTTGTTGCATGACATTCATCGAAGTGACAAGTTGTCCAATTTGTGTTTGCAAAGTCTGCAAAGTATAATCTATTTGTTGTTGATACTAAAGATTATTTGCAGCCATTTGTTTGACAATGTCCTCTAGTGAAGGTTCAGAAGGTGCAGAGTATACAATCTGGAATTCCTTCAAATGCTTATGCGGATCATCACCTACAAGAACATTAAACTTTGGCAACAATTGTATTAAATCAGATTTAAATTCAAAAGATGCATCAACTATAGGATAGTCAATACATAAACCATTATAGTTCATATCAGGGGTAGCCAACTGTCTGAAAGTTCTTTGTTCATCCATGTTAACAACAAACACAAAAATACCAACTATGTCCCAAGTACACAGAAACAAATAGAAAGAAGGAAAACGATTAACGTATATTCAAAAAAAATATAAAAACACAAAATTTAATCTATTGAACTGAAATAAGAATTTTGAGATTTTTTTTTTGGATTTTTTCGATACTATGAAAACAGTAAAATATTAATTAAAAATAGAAAAAAGACGAATTTGCGATTTTGAGGGTCAAACTCTTTTAGAATTTATTCTAAATGAGTACTGTTCGTAGAATGTTTCTTGATTTACACAAAAAAATTCGGATCGATTTGAAATAATAACTTCCAAACTTACCTGGCAGGCTGAAATATTTATCACTATACTGCAACCGCTATTGCAACCCTGAAAATCAACAAACACAACAAAAAAACAAGAAAATACTAACAATAAAATTATACCTATGACTCTAATATCAGTTAATAACAACAAGAATCCCTGGCAACGACGCCAATTTGATCCGTTGTCGCACACAGATCAAAAATGAGTATTTTAAAAACAGTAATATAGCGACAATGGCTCGAGTCGCATCGCAAGGATTCTCGTATATTATTAACCAACAAAAATCAAATTGAGGGATTTTATGGTTCAAATATAACATAAAATAAGTGATTATCAAAATAAGCTGAAAAGTCAATCTGCTGATTCAGTTCCTACCTATCATCGGCTATCGTAATTCCAACCTCTTAAGCGGATTGTCTGTTCCTATTCGATTATAATACCCGCTGACAAGCGCAATTGATAATATAAGTTGTATGTTCCTATTATCCGAATTAAGCAAACGAGATTAAGTTTCATGAATTAAGCAAACATGAATTAAATGGACACAATAACAAATTAAGCAAACGATAACGTAACTATGGTTAGGATCATACAATCAATCGAATTAAATAAATATACTCTATGAAATTTGGGTTAAGCAAACAAGAATCATAGAATAAAATTGAAAGGAATAAAAACTAAATTGAAATTATATTAATCTCAAGGTGTCGGAACCTGAATTCAACAAATTAACAAGAAGTATTAGTTCTCCATTGACATCCGTACAAAACTAAGTTTTTCGTGAAAAGAAGGTTATCAACAATACCACGGCTGCCTAGGTCTAATAGAAAACAAGGAGTTCAAATTATAACCCAACTGGGTGAAAAACATAATTCAGGCCCAAAAACAAATGACCCAAAATAAATTATAAATATAATGCTGCAACTTCAACGGAATTTTAAGGTCTTATACATTCCGAGTCAGCTTCTGACTTCTAAATAAAAGTCGTAGCTCTTTCTCTTAGCTTTCCAATGCATATTAGAACGCATCGATCGGATACTTGTAGCTCCAATTATGAATTTTTCCGTGAAAGCTGCTAAAGCTGAAAATTAAATACGAAAATCAAATTAAACCAAAAATAAACTAAATTAGAAAAACATTATAAAACATAGAAATAAACAAAGCAAAACATAGAATTGCTTAAGTACAAACATGGAAGAATGTGCATCAAAATGCACTGATCATAAATCTTCGTAAACGTTGGGTGTATATCCAGAATGTGCTTAAGGTCTTATTGTTTATTTATAGATATATGTGTTTAAACATATTATGGATTTGATGTAAATATTACATTTGGCTTAAACCTATTTTGTATTTGATGTAAATATTACTTTTGGTTTTTGATGCAAAATATAGGTTGTTTTTTTATGATCTTTATGTATTGTTAACTAAAATACATGTTGCATTTAATTCTCTGATATGGTTAAAATAGATACAGGTTAAAACATGGGAAATATTTAAAAAGCTGAGAAATTATTTTTTAAATAAAGTAGAACTTTATGTATTGTACATTGAACGCTGACCAGAATAATATAAATTACAAAATATTGATGTTGAGAATCGAACCTGGGACCGTTAGGTCTATCACAATGGTTGAATTAACTAATTGTTGTGATATCACACGCGCTTTTTAGTATACTACAATGATCTCAGAATCGTGATTGCAAGTTACACATTTACAACAACACTCTACACAACAACACATGTACCTGCGTGATTAAATGTGTTTTCCAACCGTTGTTAAATGGGTTTTCCATAGTAGTGTCAGAGAACTAAAATCCTCCTTATCCTAGTCACTAGAACTCTGTTCAGAGCTACATTTCATTTGTACATTGCATGAGTTATGCTTATTCAGGGTTATCCCCGTAGAAGCATGCGAATCCTCCATCATTTTGATCCTGAATACTTTCTCATTAATTTGTACATTGAATGCTTCATTAAATACCAAGGAACTCTTCATTTTGATCATGAACCTTATCACATCCATGCATACTTGGTTGCTTCTATTGTCATCCAAAATAACATACACACCTATTAGGGAAGATATAAATTCAAAGAATATTGGATACCATGTATAGCATGGGACTATAACACCTCATCCAAGTTAACCTCTCATTGTCTACGTCTCCAACCCTCCACTCCTTTATTTCTAAAAACCATTTAATCAACCATTCCTTTGATTTCTTTACGAATGCTTGTAGCTTACATATTTATCCTTCCTCCAATAGACACAAGTTTGCACCTAACGGAGTTACCTTTATTGAAAAAGAACCTTGTGAATGAGTGATCGGTAAAATAGCAAGTGTACTATTTTATCGATGTAGTAATAATGGGAAAAACCCCAAAGTCGATCTCTTGAGGACTGCACAGTGAATTAAGTTTGTTCGAATGAATTTCAATTGAACAAAAGCAATGGTTAATTGTTTGTTTCGAGCTACAATAATTCAAAAACTAAATTAACGAAGAAAAGATATATAAAAATGAGAATAATGCCCGGGCGGTGTATGAATTGCGATACAATGACCAACTCGTTTCGTTATTTTTTTAAAGAGATATGTTTCAACTTTTCTTTCCCTATGCCTAAAGTTATTTTTCCGAAATTCCTTTTAAGAAAAACCTTTGGTATTCTCTCTTTGCCCTAATTCCTCGTGTGCCAAGAGAGAATATCAAGCAATAGTTCTGACATAAAAACAGGTATTCAGAGGGTATTCTAATTCCTTAGGAATATCGACTATGATAAAAGTGATGCAACATGATTAGGATTGCTGATCAGGCCAACCCTAATTACGATCAATAATCATTTCTTCCAAGCAGATTAAGCATTAAGAACGTTGCACACAATAAAGAATAAGGTTTAAACATAAAACTCATATTACGAAACATCTATCAGTCATTACAAACAAAATCAGGGACACCTCCCTGACATTGGGAGGTTTAGCCACTCATGTTCATAATACTAATGAAAACAGAATCAAGAAGAAAAGTCATTACAATAGGATTTGGATAGGTTGGATCGTCGATTGCTTCCGCTCTTGATCGATCCTTCTTCTCCGTGAATCACCACTCTAAGCTCTCTCCAATATGTTAATTCTCCAATTCAAAAGTGAAAAAGTCCTCTAACCCTAGCCTCTAATATAACAGTATTCCAAAATATTAAAAGAAATGTCTAGACTGCCCTCCAACTTGTCCCAGTCAGCACATTGAAAAATAAGGATTTTTGCCTCCGGATGCCCTAACACGGGCCGTGTTACGTGACACGAGTGGCCGTGTCAGGCTGCTGATTCACAAAATAAACTCTTCACCTTCAGGGGACACAACACGGTCCATGTTGTACAACACGGGTGGCCGTGTTGTGTTGCTGGTTTATCATATATTTCCTTCTCCTACAGGTGACACGACACGGGCCGTGTTGTGTGACACGGGTGGCCGTGTCACACTTCTGAAATCTTCATTTTCATGCATTTTTTGTATTTGGATCATCTTCGCACCGGTGTCGGATAACCAACTAGACAGAAACCTGAAACATCTTGAAACAACAACCAAATTACACGCACCAATGGTAAAAATGATGAAAACATGGACACAAGACTTGCTTATCCTAATCAGAAAATACTGATGAAACATGATTAAAAGACTAAAAGAAAACTCATGAAAACATAAGAAACGACACTAAAACCTGCTTGGAATGTACGACAAAAGATCACTGATCAATGAAATACGTCTTGGATATTGTAAGACAATCATGGGTGATTGACCTTCCCCACATGCCTTTTTTAATCTTTGAAGCTCAACTTTTGGAATTTTGAACTCTAAATGCGAAAATAGGGGGAAGGGTGTTTGAAAGCTCAAAATGTTTTCCTTCCTTTATTGGAGCCATCCCATACTACCTTCATTTATGTTATTCTTCCTAGATATTTCTCCTTTGAAAAAATTTCCTTTATCTTCCTCTACTTTTTTCCTCCTTCCTCGCTAGTGCTTCATGTTAAACCTTTTCCACGCCTCATTGTTCCACCTTGTTATTTCCCCTTTTTACTTTTCATGTGTCTCTATCTTCATCCTTTGGAATCTTGAGACATTATCATGTATTTTCCTATTGTCTAGAAATATGTTATTTAGCCTGATGGATAACCTTCTTTCATCTTCCACGTTGTTGCATCTTCTGAATTTGTATCTCTTCTTGTATATGTCCCTCTTGGATGGTATTATCATTTCGTCTATCTCTCTATGTTTCTTGAAGAGATGGTAAATTTCATTCACCTTACATTTTGTTGGCATCTCAGTAAATAAGTATTGAAGAGTAATTCAATATTCAGAAGTTGTTAATCAGAAGCCGATGTTCTGATGTTCTGGTGTTGCTCAGAAGCAGTAGAATTTCTGAGGTTGCGTCCATAAGTGTACTTAACTTCTGGGTTTCTTTAGCATAGCTGTTAAGTTTAGTTTTAAGGGTACTTTAGTATTTATTGTTTATGTACCTTTTATCTTGGTCACTAAGTTTACTCTATTAGGGCATATGTGGCAATTTTCCCCTTGTATAAATAGACTAGTAGTAGATGTCATTTATAACAATAATCCTTATTTCTTTCTCCTTTGTGTAGTCGTCATTCTCTCATCATTCTCCCATTATTCCAATCATCTTTGATTCTTGTGCACCAACAAATTGGTATCTAGAGCTTCTGGTTAGAAACACAAGGAAACACGAGTGAACGTTAGTTTGTGTTGTGTGATTGATTTTGTTTCTGGGTTCACGTTGAATCTTTGAACAAAATTGTAATAGAATCACATTTTCTAATTTTGTGGGTTTGGAAACACTGTGAGTGAAGATCCGAGTGTACTGTACAAGATAGAAGATGAACGAAAACGGAAATATGAGTACCAAACTTCCAGTTTTTGATGGCAAGAGCTGGAACATATGGATGGTTCAAACGAACGTGTTATTTGGGGCTCAAGATGTTCTGGAGCTTGTTATTGATGGGTATATTCAGGTTGCAGAAGATACAATAGAAGAAGAGAGAGAAGCACAGAGAAGCAAGAGGAAGAAAGATCAAAAGGTGTTGTTCTTCATCCATCGGTGTATGGATGTGAACGTGTTTGAGAAAATTGCTGATTCGATGACGTCAAAGGAGGCGTGGGACACACTGGTAAGATGTTACGGTGGTGACGCATCAGTGAAGAAGGTAAAGCTTCAGCCCTTGAGAAAGCAATATGAGAATCTCAACATGAAGAACAATGAGAAGGTTCCAGAATATATCTCTAGAGTGATTCTGATCACTAATGAGATGAAGTCTTGTGGAGAAACCCTTTATGCAAAAGTAATCATAGAGAAGGTATTAAGGTCACTTACTCCTCAATTTGATTACATTGTTGTAGCAATTGAAAATTCTAAAGATCTGGAAACCATGAGAATAAAAGAGCTGCAAAGTAGTCTAGAAGCGCATGAGTTGCGTCTGACTGAAAGAACTTCTGAGAGGGAAGTTGAGCAGGCTCTGAAAGCTTATTTTGTCAAGAAGGACCAGAATCATTCTTGGTCAGAGGACAAGAATAGACGTGGTGATAGACTCCAGAAGTCAGAAACCTTAACTTCTAATGAGAAGAAACATCAGAAGGGAAAGGAGAAGAAAAAAGTTCAATGTTACTGTTGTAAGCAGTTTGACCATTTTGCTAGAGATTGCTGGTCAAACAAAGGAAGGAAATCAGAAGAATCAAACATAGCCAGAGGAGACTCGAATGATGAACCTGTGTTATTGATGGCTTCTGAGTTTAATGGAAGATGTTTGGCAGATTGGTGGTATATGGACACTGGCTGTTCAAATCACTTGACTGGAAACAAACAATGGTTGACAAATTTTGACTCTAGAAGAAGGACAAAGATCAGGTGTGCTGATGATAAGTACCTTAATGCATAATATATAGGAAATGTCAAAGTCAAGGTGAAGAATGGGAAAAATGTTCTGATCAAGGATGTCTGGTATGTTCCTGGAATCAAAAGCAATCTGATGAGTGTGGGCCAGCTCATTGAGAAAGGTTTCTTAGTTGTTATAAAGAACAATCTCTTGATTTGTATGATTCCAATCAGAAGTTGATTATGCAATATGAACAGGGAAGAAACAGAACATTCAAGGTGAATGTAGAAACAACTGAAGCAGAGTGTCTTAGTGCAGAAGGCTCTGAAGGAGATAGTAAGTTGTGGCACAAGAGATTGGGGCATCTGAACTGTAGAAGCTTAGGGCATCTAAGTTCTAAGAAGCTCGTAGGTGGAATTCTGAAGATTGTGAAGCTTGAGAAGTCATGTGAGGTATGTATGAAAAGCAAGCAACCCAGATTTCCATCTGTATCAGAAGTAGCCCCAAGAGAAAAACATGCTCTGGGAGTAGTATATTCTGATGTGTGTGGACCATTTCCAGAACCTTCACTTGGAGGAAATAGGTATTTTGTGTCTTTTGTGGATGAGTTCACAAGAATGATGTGGGTAACACTCATCAAGTTTAAAAATGAGGTGTTTACAAATTCCAGAAGTTCAAGGTGAAGGCTGAGAATCAAAGTGGTCAGAAGTTAAAGATTCTCAGAATGGATGGTGAAGGTGAATATAACTACAGAATTCCAGAAGTTTTGTGATGAGAATGGAATTGAGCATGAAGTTACTTCTCCTTATGCTCCTCAACACAATGGTCTTGCTGAACGAAGAAATCGTACTTTGCTTGATATGACGAGAAGTATGCTAAAATAGAAGAAGCTTCCTCACGACTTATGGGGAGAAGCTATTGCCACTGCAACATATGTGCTCAATAGGTGTCCAACACAGAAGCTGAAGGGAATTGTTCCTTTAGAGAGGTGGACTGGAGAGAAGCAAAGTGTTAGTCATATGAAGGTTTTTGGTTCTGTGTGTTACAAACACGTTCCAAAAGTTAGAATAAGAAGCTAGATGATAGAAGCAAAGTGATGTTACTGGTGGGGTACCACAATACAGGTGCATACAAACTTTATTGTCCAGAAACTAACAAAGTTGAAGTCAGCAAAGACGTTATTGTAAAAGAGTCAGAATTTTGGGATTGGAGTAAGTCTCAACCAACTTCTGATGTAGAGATAACTTCTGAAGACGAGTCAGAAGTTGAAAGTTCTGAAGAAGAGTCAGAGTCAGAAGATGATTCTGAAGACTCTGAAGATGAAGATGATTAATCTGATTCTGATCCAGATTCTGATGATGATCTAGAATCTGGTGGTGATCATGCTTCTGGAAGGGAAAAATCTAAAGACGTAGGTTATGGAGAACAAGCTTCTGGAGATGATCATGTTTTTGAAGGTGGAAATGCTGAAGATAGGGTTTCTGGACAAGGTCTAGAAGTTAATGTTGTTCCAAGTTCCTAAGAAAATTTAGAACAAGTTTAAAGGCCACAAAGAATCATAACTATACCTAGAAGGTTACAGATTTTGACATGTTGCAAGACACCGAAGTTGACTCAGAGGGAGAAGTCATTCAGTGTGCCATGTTAGTAGATTCTGAACCTTTGGGTATAGAAGAAGCACTCAAGAAGAAAGTATGGCTGAATTCCATGAAAGAAGAACTTGAGGCAATAGAAAGAAACAAAACATGGGAGTTGACTAAGCTTCCGAAGAAGAAGAGAGCCATCAGCG
Organism: Vicia sativa; assembly: GCA_021764765.1. Lineage (NCBI taxonomy): Eukaryota > Viridiplantae > Streptophyta > Magnoliopsida > Fabales > Fabaceae > Vicia > Vicia sativa. Next base: position 198,648,689 of record CM038793.1, on the reverse strand, counting down.
TCAGATGGGTTTTCAAGGTGAAGCTTAAGCCAGATGGATCAGTTGGTAAGCACAAAGCAAGGCTAGTGGCCAGAGATTTTCTTCAAAAATCTGGACTAGATTACTTTGAGATATTTGCACATGTAGCAAGACATGAAATAATCAGACTGGTGATTGCTTTAGCTGCAAATAGAAATTTGCCTCTGATGCATTTGGATGTGAAGTTAGCATTTTTGAACGGTCCATTACAAGAAGAGGTATACGTGTCACAACCTCCTAGCTTCGTGAAAAAGAATCAGGAAGGGATGGTGTACAAGTTACACAAAGCTCTGTATGGATTGAAGCAAGTACCCAGAGCTTGGAATCAGAAGATTGATTCATTTTTCAAGAAGAAAAGGTTTCAGAAGTGTGAGATGGAATATGGAGTTTACGTGCAGCATTCTGGAAGCAATATGATTCTGGTGTGTCTTTATGTTGATGACATATTGCTTACAGGGAGCTTTCCAAAAGATATAATCAAGTTCAAGAAAGTGCTGATGAATGAATTTGAGATAACTGATCTGGGAAATATGGTATATTTTCTAGGGATGGAGATTTTGTACTCAAAGGAGGGTATCATTTTGCATCAGCTGAAGTATGAACTAGAACTTCTGAAGAAGCTTAAACTGGAGAATTACAAGGTTGCTGTTACACCGTCAGAAACCAATCCTAAATTGGATTCTGACTCCGAGGCTGAAGATGTGGATGCTACGATCTTCTAACAGCTAGTTGGTTCTCTGAGGTATTTGTGTAATACCAGGCCTGATATTTCCTTTGTAGTTGGGTTGGTTAGTAGGTTCATGAGTAAACCTAAGTGGTCCCATTATCAAGCTACTGTCAGAATTTTGAGGTATATCAAGGAAACTTTGAAGTTTGGAGTATTATTTCCTTCTGGAAGAAAGGCAGAATCAGAGTTGATGAGTTACTCTAACTCTGATTGGTGTGGAGATAAAGTTGATAGAAGTAGTACTTCTGGATACTTATTCAAGTTTCTGGGAGGTCCTATTTCTTGGAGTTCCAAAAAGCAAGTTGTTGTTGCTCTATCAACGTGTGAAGCTGAGTATATTACAGGTGTTGTAGCTGCATGCCAAGTTGTGTGGCTTATAAACTTATTAGAAGATCTGAAGATTAAAGTAAAGAAGCCTCTGAAGTTGATGATTGATAACAAGTCTGCAATCAATCTTGCCAGAAATCCTGTGTTACACGGAAGAAGCAAGCATATTGAGACTAAGTATCATTTCTTGAGAAGCCAAGTCTAGAACGGAACACTAGAAGTTGTGCATTGTAGCACCCAGAAGCAGTTGGCAAATGTTCTGACGAAGGCAATCAAGACGGATCAATTTCTCCTCTTAAGGGATGAAATTGGTGTTGTTAGTTTTGTATAGAAATATGAATTAAGGGATGGTATTGAATAGTAATTCAATATTAAGAAGTTGTTAATCAGAAGTTGATGTTCTGATGTTCTAGTGTTGCTTAGAAGTAGAACTTCTGAGGTTGCGTCCAGAAGTATACTTAACTTCTGGGTTTCTTTAGCATAGTTGTTAAGTTTAATTTTAAGGGTACTTTAGTATTTACTATTTATGTACCTTTTATCTTGGTCACTAAGTTTACTCTATTAGGAACTATGTGACAATTTTCCCCCTTGTATAAATAGACTAGTTGTAGATGTCATTTATAACAACAATCCTTATTTCTTTCTCCTTTGTGTAACCGTCATTCTCTCATTATTCTCCCATTATTCCAATCATCTTTGATTCTTGTGCACCAACAATAAAATGGTAGTGCATGTCTTTTTGTTGCGCTCCACATCCCTAGCTTGGTTACGTCCCCCGTAACTTCTTTTATGTGTTGTTTGTCGTAGTTTTGTCTCACTCTTCTCACTTCTTTGGTGTGCATACCACTTGTGGTTTTCCCTTCTTCTGACCCGTCGTCTTTTTGTACAGTTTATCACTCTATTTTTATGGTTGACCGATGAATGTGTCTACATATTTTTGAGAAAGATTGAGTAAGGTTGATAATTGAAAGCGTTTTCTTTGGATTAGGTGATGTGATTAGAGAAAGGTTGGATCTTCTCTCTAACATATTTTTTTAAAGATTCTGCTTATGATTTGAATCACCAATGTGATAATTCTTTTTGGTTGTTGTAAAATTTTTTGTTTGTGATGTTATTTTTATTTTTTTAAATGTTTTTTTGTTTAAATTTCGATGTAGGGTATTTTTATTTAATATTTTAGACACTTCTCGTGTTTAGAATAGCCCTCTAATTTACTATTTTTAAAAAATATTTTCTCTACCTAAAATAATTTATGTATTTACAAAATAATTTCGTCCAATAATAACTTACCCTTTCAATTTTAATATAACATTAGTTTTTTATATTTATACAATTTAATTAATACTATTTGAATCATTTTCTATTTAACACCTTCTACTTTATATTTATAATATCAATAATAATACATCAATACAATATAAAACTATTAATTAGAATAAAAATAATATTCTCTCTTGTATTTATAGCTTTTTTAATATGTGATAAATTGTCTAATAAATCACTTAATTTGAAACAAATGAATTATTATAATCAATCAAGTTAATTTTTTATTTCATGAACTAACTTGCTCAATTGAAAATTGTCTAAAGAATACTTATTATGTTTTCATTATACAAAAATAAATAAGAGAAAGTGTGATTATCAACAAAAAAGAAAAGTAAGAGAAAGTGTAAAAGTTTAGTCATCAAATTGATGTTTTTCTTTTTGGTGATAAATCATATGTTTATACTATAAAAGAACATCATGAGTTAAGGCGGCATTTTAAAATAAGCATTGGATAATTAGGCGGCATTAATATTGAGGATAATAGGTTATTTGTCGCTGTCTTCCTCGTGGATGTTTCACCTAACAAGGTTCCGATCAAAATGCTTTTAATTGTTTCCTTTCCTTGCATCAAAAGTTACGTTGAAATGCTTGTATATATATGGTGACAACCAAAGTGATATAAACGCAACTTATTCGGAGTAGAAAAGTCAAAAAGTAATGAAAGCTTTAAAAAAATAGGTTTAAGATAAGATACTGAAAAAGACAAATTTGCATTCTCATACAAATTTATAAAGGTGGACTACTTTTGTTAAGAAAAAAGCATGCAATAACTAATATATTGCTTGTTGGAAGGTTCTTGTAGGAGCAGATTAGTTGGTTGTCGTAAAAGTAGAATTTGATTAATATAATTAAAATTTCAGTTTGTTATGAATCGGATGTTTTGTAATAAATATAAATTTGTTGTTTAATGATCAAGAAATAATTAGAGTAGGAAAAAGAATGAAGAACGCGATGAACATAAGGATTGGTTATTAACTGTTATTTTTTTCTTACTCTTGAAATAAGATTATAAGTATACAAGAATAACAAATAACCCTCTCATCCTAAAATAGGATTTGCAGTATGCAATAAAGAGAGACTAATGTGCTATTTATAATAAACCTAACATACTAAACTAATGGGCTTTTTATCACAAATACCCATTACAAGCTAACTTAGAGTACAAGCTAACTTAACCAATTGGACATAACAAACAGACCCAATTCGATGCTATTAATCCTAGCATCCTTCGACACTACAAGCTAGAACACACTTTGACTATAGTTTGTAACACTTCGACAAAAGCATGTGAGCAAACTTCGACTGCATGCTAAACTTTGTCGAACCGTCGAACCAAGATACTACCTTCGACCCAATAGAGTTTGATCCAATTTCTCACACAAATCATATCCGTTATCAAATTTTCAGACTTGATAAATTTCTACCTGATTATCAAAAGAAATGTTAAGGAAAGAGACAAGGAATTGATCATTATCTCTTATTTGAAACTTCATAACCAATGACCTATTTGCATTTACAAATATTTTTGGAGAGGAGTTATACAACTGGTTGGAGTTAACAGTGAGACTCTATGGATAAACAGGAGGAAGAAGATGGATGATGTAGAGAGATTGAATAAATTTGTAAAGATTATGTGTGTTCAATTGAAGTTAGGTGTAAAGAAAAATTTTAAAATAATGAAAAAGTGTTTTGATTGCACATTTTGGATCAAGTTTTGAAATCGATTCATGAATCTTTTAACACGCATAAATCAATGGTTATGTTTGAATCTCTTCATGATTCGAATCAAATCCACCAGAGGTGAACAAAATATTTCAAAAATAATTTGATTCGAATAAGGATTTACACATGATTCGAATCAAACAATTCCATGTCACCTCTACCCAATTTGATTCGAACCACACTTTGTAGAAGATTCAAATTGCGCAACTTTTCATCATTTTTTCAAAGTTCCTGGTGAAATTGATTTGAATCAATTATTACACATGATTCGAATCATGTGGCCTATGATTCGAATCACACATTGCACTTGATTCGAATAAACTGCAAAAAGGTTTAAAAAAATTGAATATCTTTTATTCCATTCACTTTCTCAATTGGTCCATTACATGCACTGACATTGATTCGAATCTAACCAATATTTTTAGTCTTTTGCTTAATCTCAAGCACGTATAAATCCTTTTAGTCTTCACTTTCTCATATAAGAATTTCATAATCATTTGTGAACTTTTGTGCAAAATCAACTACCTCTTTTTGAAACTCTTACATTGAATTTCTTTCATCTCCAACCTCAATTTCAATTTCATATCTTAATCATGAGTAATTGATAATTGTTTGAGGGGGAAGATGTTTTGAAACTAATCATTCTTGAAGACTGGGTGGTATACTTTTAAGTTCTTGCAAAAATGAGGTTGTTGTCATTGATGCTGACAAATTCCAATGAAAACAAGAAGGTCTTCTCTTCATAATTTCCTTAATAGTGTCTATGTGAAAGGCTAGAGATAAGGCAAAGTTCTTTTTTATATCTTCAGATAATTCACCATTCAAGGAATATGTAGGATCAAGGGGTTGATTTCTACACATGAAGGATTGGATCAGAATTAGTGATATGGGAAGATTTGAAGCATTGATCGAGTAGAGATTGCGTTGAAGAGTTTGGAAATTGGCCATATGCAAGTTAAAATCCAGATTGATAATTTATTTGTTTTTTCATCATTATTGTGGATTCCTGGCTATATATACTCTCAAAATATTTATCAAAATAAAGGAAAAAACTATTAAAGTGGACGTAGAATCATATGAGGACGACAAAGTCAAACAACTATAAATCTCAGTGTCATCTCTATATCCCTTACTCTTGAAAATTGAATTTCGTAGGGCATGCATGCTTAGGTTTAATTTTAGTCATAATGATTTATTTGACAAGTTTAGATTTTGTTGGAATTGTCAGCCAAACAAGAGAATCTGTGGTGATTAAAATATGAAGAAAAAACATCGTGCTTTTAGAAATCGCTTTGTTGATTACTTACTTAACCACATCTCGTGACTTATCCAATTAATTCAATTTCATACATTGTGTTTCTTCATATAAGAAATCATGATATTTGTAAAGTAATTTGTGTTGTTAATTTATAATTATTAACTGAGTATAATTTCACATTTTTTCTCCTAAAACTTCCACGTGCAAACTCTTAAAAACCTATGATTATTATCATTTAAAGAATCATTTGCTTTTGTTTTAAAAGTATATTCACCCCCTCTAGACTATTTCTAACACCATATTCTCACCCCAACAGATAATGCAACCACCAGATGCTTTTTGGAGCACCATGAAATGAAAGCTCCTGGATATATAAACATGTATCATGTGGTGTTTCTTTTATCTACCATGTCTGAACACTTATCTAACTATCAATAACACATTAGCTCAACATCACCTATCACTCCAGATGAAAACATAATGACATGTTTCAATGTTCTCTTTACATACCTGAGTATCCTGATTGCATCTTGGTAATGTGATAACTTTAGCATATATTTCCTCACCATCAACATCATAATCTAGTTTATAGTTTGTCTCTGTACAATGATTCCCTTATGAGAGTGTAGAATCTCCATCCATAGAAATATACCATGTTTTCAAGGTCACTCATATCAAATGCATTCATCAACATCCTTTCGAACTTGTTTATCTCAGAGATACAACTTCATGTTAGCAATATGTCATCTACAAGCTTGAAAAATGAATCAATTTTCAAATTCCAACCCTTGGAGCTTGTTTAAGTCCATACGAGGATTTATTTAGCCTGTACATCATCCTTTCTTTATTCTTTATCACAAATCTAGGAGGTTGTAATTGTTTTACCCCAATTTTTGCCCCTAAGATCCCTCACCATCTCATCATCACAATGCATCAAGGTCACAAACAAGGTTGGGCTCTAATGGTTATCCTATTCCTAAGTTTGCTCTCAAGGAATCACCAAGCACCCTAATTGTATTCTTCATGCATGACTGATCTAAATTTATTTCATCTGCTAGCCTCTGATTAAAATACAAAAAATATTTGTTTTTGTCTTTGTATATTTGTATTCTTGTAGGTATCAATCCAAGACATCAGGCGAATATAAGTTTTTCCGATGTTTTTTCCCAAACTTGATTTAAAACCATTATTTTTATTAAAAAAAAGGGTGCAATCAATTTGCACATTGGAGCAATCGATTGCTCCCTAGCTATTTTCAGCAAATTTTCAAAAATATACTTAGTGCAATCAATTTGCACTAGAGTGCAGTCGATTGCACTGTGCAGAATTTTGAAAAATTGGGCAATTTTCAAGTTTGTGACCTTGGGCTCTAATTTCCTTTTTTATTTTCTTTTTAATTTCAAAATTAATTACTAATTGATTCAATTTTGGCTCCAAAATCAATTTCCTAGCCTAATTCTAATTTCCAAACCAAACTCCAAACCACCACTCATTCCCAAGGCAAAACCTTATAAATAGAGGCCTCCTCTCATTCAAATCTGAAGCTTTTGATAGCCAAATACACCTTGTCAAAATTTCTCCTCATTCTCTCAATTCCCCAATTCTCCAAATTCACTCAAAGTGCTTTGCTCTTCAAAAAGATTGGTGAATTCTTCATTGGAATTCTCCAATTCTTTGAGCTAAACCTCCATCCACTCTCTTTTTATTCTTCAATTTCTTAGATCTAGGCTTGTGATTCTGATTTTTGAAGCTGAAGTGAAGCAATTTGAAGTGTTACTCTTGCAAATTTCTCTCAAGATCTACAAGTGGTGAGTGTTGATCTTCATTTTTGATTATGTGATCTCTTGATAATTGTTGTTGTTTGATTCATTGAGCAAACTTGTTTTTAGTTCCATTAATATTAAAATCTCAAGAATTAGTTGGAATTTCTGTACTCACTTGAATCAAGGAACACAAGGTGTTTGTGAAAATTTTTGAGCAAGAATTTGGCCTTTAGAAATGTGATTTTTCTGATTTTTATAGTGTGCAATCGGTTTTCACTCTGCTGCAATCAATTGCACGGGCCACGTTTTAAAATTTTTGTTGAAAAAATAACAGTGTGCAATGTATTTGCATCATGCTGCAATCAATTTCACAGAGTGTAAATTGTGATTTTCACTTGTTTTTTCACTTGTTTTGGATCTTTACTCTTCTTCTACTTCATTCTTTTGATGATTGCCTTGGATTGTAGTCTTGTACACCTAATTCCTCTTTAATCTCAATGGACTTTGGGTGTTGATGAGGTTGGAAAATGTATTGGTGATTCAAATCTATCAAAGGATTAATTTTACAATTAATGCTTGGTGCTTTGAGTCAACAATATATTTTGTGCCTTAATCTACCAAGATGAGTAATTGAACTTAAAGATGGAAGAAATTAGAGAAGATAATCCAAGTTGATCTATCATTCTTTTTTATTTTACATGTGTTGACAAACATTAGAAGATGATCTACATATCATTCTTCTCGTTTTCTTTTTCAACACATACATCACCATTGACCGACCTCGTTGTAGGGTGGCTTCTACATAAGTCACTTGTGATTGCTTAACATAGCGCTACATTTCTTATTCTTCATCTTATTTTTTCTTTTGTCCCGAATCGGAAAGTGATCAATTGGTGGCATGGAATTTAATGTTCTAACATAAGCTCCAAAAGGTGACTTGAGCTTTGATCTTGGTTCAACACTTGTGGCGCTTGTCATGTGGTCGCGTTGATTTCTAATCAAGCTTCTGGCAAGTTTCCACTAACTTTTTCCATTTGAAATTCTCAAGCCTCTTTGATCAAGTGATATGATAATTCCAAAAACCGGTGATATACTTGACAAAAAACAATTGAAACTTGTCGTGTGGTGGCGTTGATTCTATCAAGCTTCTGGCAAGTCTTCATGCGTAAGCTTCAAGATGGGTCACCTTGCTGACGACTAACAATTAACAATTCGATGATATACTTGACAAGTTTCAAGATGGTCATCTTGCTAACATTTATTAATTGCCTTTTATTTTCCGCTATTTACTTTCCGCTTTTATTTTTATGCTCTTTACTTTTATGCACTTTATTTTTAGCATTTACATTTCATGTCATTTTTCTTTGCTCACTTGAGCATTTATTTTTCTATGTCATTTTTTCTTTGCTCACTTGAGCATTTTATTTTCTTGTCATTTTTCCTTTGCTCACTTGAGCATTTTATTTTCTTGTTATTTTGAATTTGCTCACTTGAGCTTTATTTTTCCTATTTCAAAACACTTAATAATTCAACCTAAACATAAAAAATTTTAATTGAACTTGGTTACTATCCCTATGCTCGAAGTTTGACTTTGGACTTAGGATTAGGACCCCTACCTCAGCTTGGAGATCTCTGTGCCCTTGGTGTTATTCTGTCTTGTTTGGTTATTATCTTTGTATGCAGGTTATTCTGTTAAAGTCGATTAAGAGTGGATTTCCTTAAAATACAGCCGTTACTGTGCCCGTTTTTCTTAAGACAAGAGTTCACCTAAAAATATTGACTTATCCGAAGCTTGGTTTTTTTTGTCTGGTTATTTGTTGTTTATGTGGTAATCCAAAGGATGGGATATGGTGTTGGCTCTTGATGTCAAGTACTAGTCTTCTCATTTGGTTAGATATTTCTTTACACTTACCTTTTACTTTATGCACTTAGGTTAGCCTCTTCATCTCCTCCCCATTCTTTAATTTTCAAAATCTTCCCTCTTTTTCAAAGGATTCTTATTTTCAAAACTCAAACCGCTTTCATAATAAAAAACTTGGACTTAGGTCCATGAATTTTCAAACTTATTTTCTTAATAAACTTTTAATTCATGTAATAATACTTTGACTTTTCTTTTCATAAGACTAAAAAACACCTAACCTCATTCAAACCTTTTTGAGCTCTTTGTAGCTTTTCTAATTAATTTTTTCCTTAAAATCAACCAACACACAACTTTGGTCTTTTTTTAGCCGAACTACTTGGTTTTGATTTCAACATTGCACATTGTTGGTATGTAGGCCTAGAACTCATTGGAAGTTTTATCAAACCAAAAATTGTAAAAAATACTTTTTTTCTCATCTTTCCAGACACTTTTATACATATCTTTTTTTAGCACACACATACAAATTTTCAAAAAGGTTCCTGCGGAGTACCGTAGATGCTTTGGGTGCCTAACACCTTCCCTTTGCATAACTAACCCTCGGTCCCAGATCTCAGATTTTTTTTAGGATTTTATTCGCTCTTTTTCCTAGTCCTTTGGATAAAATAAAAGTGCGGTGGCGACTCTTTTGTTATTTTTTGAGTTAAGTCAATTCAATGGCTTATACTCGCAGTTTTTTGCCGCTACAGTAATACATAAACTTCTTCTTGCAATGAACAATTTAGAAAAGATGATTTTACATCAAAATGTCGGATATGCCAATTCCTATTTGTAGCTATAATAATCACCAATCTTATTGTTTCATGTCTAGATACAGGTGCATACACTTCAAAGTAGTCTAAAACATATTTTTGTAGAAATCCTCTAGCTACTAACCTTTCTTTATGTATGGCAATTGATCCATTTGGCTTTAGCTTTACCTTGAAAACCCATCTCACACTGATGGCTTTCTGATTCTTTGGTAGTGCAATCAATTCCTAAGTATAGTTTTCTTCAATTGACTTAATTTCTTCCTTCATCGCCTTCATCTATATTTTTCTTGAGTGCCTCATTAACACTGACAGGTTCAAAGTCCACCATCATGGAACACTATATAAATTCACCATCAGAGTATATCTCAGTATCATACAACAACTCAAAGTTGGGAAGACTCATCGATATTTGTTTAAGTCTCTATGTCCTCTGAAACTACACAAGTTCATCTTTAGAGTTAAGTCCACTATCAGAGGCAGGGCGACCTTCAAATAACAGATTACATTTAGAGCCAGAATCACCTTCAGAGTTAGATTCACCTTTAAAGTCTGAATCTTCTTCAGAGCCAGACTCACCTATTCTCCTTTAGAGTCAGAATCACCTTCAGAGTGTAAGTCTAGTGTTGACACTATACTAGAGTTGTATTGATATTTGTTTCAATCCCATGTTTCAAATTATTTTAGTGTGACATTTCTACTGACATCAATTATGTTGGTGACTAGGAAATAAAGCTTATAAGAACTTGTACAGTGGTAACCTATAAGCAACATGAATTTGCTTATATCATCCAAGTTCCTTCTTGTAGCATCCGAAACGTGTTTATAATATATTAAACCAAAACCCTTGAAATGGCTCACACTTTTCTTTCAACGAGTCCATTTCTCAATAAGAACTATGTCCTTTAACTTCTTTGTTGGACATGTGTTGAGTACATATGCTGATGTGGCAATGGTTTCCTCCTACAATGTGTGAGGTAGATTATTTTCTTTCAGCATGCTCCTTGTCATGTCCAACAGAGTTCTATTTATTCTTTCAATAATACCATTGTGTTTTGGAGTGTGTGAAGCAGTATTGTTATCCTCAATTCCATACTCCTTGCAGAACTTCTTGAACTCTGTTAAATTGAACTCGCCTCCACCATCAGTTTTGAGGATCTTCAACGTTTATCCACTTTGATTTTCAGCCTTCACTTTTAACTTCTTGAACTAAAAAAACACCTCATATTTGAAATTTATTAGTGCTACTCATGTCATTCTTATGAATTCATCTTAAAATGACTCAAAATACATGTTCCCAAAGTAAAGGTACTTCAAATGCCCCACATACATCATAATGCAATACACATAAAGCATGAGTTATATAACACCCCAACTTTTAAAATTGCTTATTTGATGAATTATTAGATACATTTGTGAATTATTGTCGAATAATTAATGTTTTATACGATGCGTGATGGTTTGTTGTTGTTTATGATGTGGAACAACATGTGAATTATGATGGTTAGATGTGTTGGAATAATTAAATAATTAATTAGTAATTATTTGGATTATTAGAAATAATAGGAATAATTATTTAAAGGGATTATTTTAGTTAGGAATATTATGATGGTAATTTGTAGAAAGAGTGAGGGCATGATGGTAAATGGTATAATGCTAAGTGAGGGCAAAGGTGGGAAGATCATATTAGAGGTCTAAGGGGTAAGTTTGATAAAAAAGGAATATTGGGGTTTTAACTATCATTTTGTACAATCGAGATATTGGGAGAAGAGCAAGAGAAGAGGCTAGGGCACATAAGTTTGGAGAATCACAGTAAGAAACGTGAAGAGAAGAATCAATTGCTTGAAACAATATGGTAAGGGGTGTTTATCTGATTATTATATTTTATTTAAGTGGTAGATAAATGTAGGATTTGCCTTAGGTTTCATAGATAGTGATTCAATGTTGTTTGATGGTGAATCGATGAATTGGAGATGAATAATGATGCCCAAATGATGTATAAATGATGTAGAAACATAGGATGATAATATATAATGATTACCTATGATTAGATGATGTTTTAGGACCCATATGGTAGTGAAAACACAAAAAATGCAGAAAAATACAGCATAGATACAGTTTGCATCGATGCAAACAGGGCTGCAGTCGACGCAAATAACAAACAGCAAAATAGAAAACAACAAACAACAGCGAGTGGTCGACTCAAATAAGGGTGAGATTGACATAAACATTGATGAGTGGTCAACGCAAGGGCCGACGCAACACAACTCGAGGGAAGTCAAATTTTTGACAATTTTGGAACGGCCATAGCTTTTGAACCTTAACTCCATTTGAGGTGTCATTCGAAGCGGTGTGTAGCTAACGACGTAGACTTAAATTATATGAAATAAAATGAGGAATTAGGATTATTTTTAAATTACCTTAAATTAGAATAGAGATATGTTTCATGTGTCGAACTGTAACAATGATTTGTTTACCTTGATGGTATGTTGTTAATATGATGATTTCTGTTTTATATGATGATATGATGATGATGTTTTGATGGTATGAGTATATATGATGATTTTTATATAAGGATGTTGATTTATACATGAATGATGATGCGTATGACTAGATGTGGTCGTTTATATTTGAGTATTGTGCATCATGCATTCATTGGATAACTTTGGTCCGTTTTGATGATTTAGGATATCGGTCCATTGATTTGGTCTATATCCCATTGTATGGATTTGGGATGTATATGATTTTCTCTGGTTCCAAGTGGGAATCGATCCTATGAATAGGGTCTTTGGAGGGTGATGGCCCAGTGTCCATCAAGTGAATTGGCACCACATGCATAAGTCTATGTCCTTGCCTTACATCTTATGTGGCATTGCATAGCTATTGATTTTGATGATGTTTCATTATGTTGTTGTACTTGGAATGATGATATTGATGAATTGTTAATGTGATACTTTTGGTTTATTCTGCAATGTTTATTACTTATGCCTTATATAATGATTGCGATAAACTCACCTTTGTGCTTGAATGTTGCCTCTACGTGGGTAACGTGTAGGTAATCAGGAATAGTTCCTAAAGGCTTGGAAGAATAGATTTGGAGTGTGTGATTTACTTTCTGTTGAGTCTAGAAGGTCTTGCTCTGATATGTAACATTGGGGACGGGAGCGCTTGTTTTGAAAACAATTATGTTCTTGTTTTGTTATGATCTTTTAAATTGTTATTCAAGGAGTTTAAGTTATTTTGAATTGTGAACAATGAAACATAAAGTATTATGATGTGTTTCTTTTAATAAAGATATTTTTAAATTATAATTCCGCCGCAAGTATATTGAAGTATCGGTGTTGTTATTTAATGATGCACACAACATGAATAATTTGTGAAAACTCGTGTTACAAAGTAAGTCTTGCATGTATGTCGTTTATGAATAAAATGTGATGCCCTTTTTGTTGAATTACTCTGATATTATTTATTAAACATTTATGAATATTCTTTGGAGTTTAGAAGGGTGTTACAAGTTACTCTTGGAGGAAATTCTAATAAGAATAGTAGTCTTGGTTGCTTGCTTCACATGTATATGTCACATGATTTCTCTAGTGCCAAAATCTTTAGAAATCCATGTACTAGATTCTTTGAACTCAAATTCCCTAAGCTTATGAAGTTCATATGTCCCAATATCTTGTGCCACAATTCACTTTCCATTTTAGCACTTGTTTAACTAAGGTATTGAGTGTCTATTGTTTCAACATTCATCTTGAATGTCATGTTTCTTCCTAGTGCATATTGCATAATCAATTTCTTGTCCGAGTCATACAACTTCAAGTGATTATCCTTCATGGTTACTGAAAAACCATTTTCAAGCAGCTGACCTACACTCACAAGATTTCTCTTCATGCCAGGAACATACCATACATCCTTAACCATTACAATTATTCCATTATTCAATTTTACTTTGACATTTCCAAATCTTTCAACATTCAGATACTCATCATCAACACATATGACCTTGGTCTTTAAACTAGAGTCAAAATAAATCTGTCTTTGCTTGTTTCTAATTAGGTGATTTGAGCAGTCGATGTCCATATACCACCAGTCCACAATTTTCCACCTTCATTATCATATGCCATCAATAACACATATTCATTCTCATAATCTTCTTTGGCTATGTTGGCGTCTTCACCCTTTCTTTCTTTGTTTTATCAGCAATCAACAGCAAAATGGCAAAACTTGTTATAGTTGTAGCATCAAATCTTTCTATTTTCAAACTTCTCATTTCCCTTCTGAACATTATTATATTTCTTCTCATCTTAATTGGAGAATTCCAACTTCTGAGAACCACCATAATTCTTTTTTTCTCTAGTCATGCTTGCTTCTTGTTCTTCTTGACAAAAGAAGCTTTCGAAGCCTGTTTTGTTTCCCTTTCAGAGTTTCTTTCAGTAATACCCAATTCATTTTCTCTAAAATACTACCTCCGTTCCTATATATAAGAGACAATTCAATTTTTAGATTCATTGAATAATCAATGTACCTAGTCTATAAATTGACCAAATACATTGATTATTCAATGAATTTAAAAAATGAATTGTCTCTTATATATAGGAACAGAGGTAGTACTATGTAGCTCTTCAATTCTCATGGTGTGGGTGTCTTTCGAGTGCTCTATCGAAAAAACTATGTAATCAAACTGAGGAGTAAGTGATCTTAGTACATTTTTAATGATTATTCGTTTAGAGAGCATTTCTCTGCAATCCTTCATCTTATTCATGAACATAATCACTATGGAGATGTAATTAGTCACCTTCTTATTGTTCTTCATACTGATATTATCATATTCCTTGTGTAGCGACTACAACTTTACTTTCTTCATTGATGCATCTGCATAATATCACCACACAAGTGTATCCCACGTCGTCTTCATTGTAATCGAGTCAAAAATCCTCTCAGACATCTTTGTATCAACACACTAAGGGATATAGAACAATTCCTTATGATCCTTCTTCCTCATTTCACGTTGCACATCTTTTTGCGCTTATGTTGCATTTTCTACAAATGGCATGTACCATCATTGATGAGCTCAAGTACATGTTGAGCACAAACAACACATGTATCTTAATCACCACCGATTCAAATTCTTTCTATCGACTACTGGAAGCTTTGTATCCAAGCTACTATTTCCGCCGTTCATCTTCGTTCTTGGGCAAATCTCTCAATTCTCACGTACACTCGTGTTTCCCTAACCTTGAGAATCAAGATTATGATTCTCTTCTATTTTGATCTTCAATTGAGTTTGAATTCGATGAACGAAATGAAACATGCACTTGTGTACACTCATGTTTCCCTTTGATCGACAAGGGGGGAATTCGTAACTAACTTTTCACAACTCAAAAAAATCTACATTTGTGTCAAACTAATTGAATTTTCAATTTATATACACTTCAACTTAAACTCAAATAAAAATAAAATAAAACTGAAATGAAAAAATTTAAAGCTAAATTACATTTTAGACAATTTCATTAACAAATTTAGATGAGATTTTTGGAGAAGAGATATGTGGTACGACAACTTTCATTAACAAATTTAGATCAGATGATAATTGATATTTATCAATTTTGAATTCAGTCTTTTCATGCAACATTATTTGTTAGTATATAATATATAATTAATAAACATTGTCGAAGATCACTTGGAAGAATGAAATTTAGGGATATTTAATAATTTTTCATATTCATTAATGTTGAAACTATAGTTCCTTGTGTCGAAGAAGGATATTGCTCGACACGAGGTGTGTCGAAGTAGCCTAAGTGTGTATGTCGAATTAGTCTATCGAAGTTTTTCAAATTGTTAGATGTCAAAGTGTTGTAAGCAGGTTGCTACACACAGATTTCGATTTTGTGGTTTTTTGTAAGAACAAAAAGTGTTTATACATATGGCTTTAAGATTTTGATAATAAATTTACATGGTATCATTAAGAAAAATTATATACTTTAATGTTTTCATTCTAGTACGTAGTTGTTACTATAATGTTCTGACTCCGGTATCGAGGTGTGTGACGTCATCAGGTTCTGAACATAAATACTACTAGAAGAAAACACGTGGTTACATATTATAGGTTGAGTCAAGGTTCTGGAATTCATCTTATGAAATAGTTCTTAGGAACATTAGTACAAGAGGTTTTGATCATGAATTTATAGTTAAGCTTTGGAGGCCTTCTAAAATTTTGCTTATGGGTGGCGTAAGGACAGTCCTTTCGTATTGTATTGTCAACAAATCTCATTGTGACCGTTGAGAACAAACGACTAGATTTCTTATTACCTTTCTACCTTTTTAGTGGATCTTGTAACATCCCAATTTTAATAGCTAATTATTAATTATTATTATATATTATATTATGTGATAATCAATTAATTGGGTGATTTAAATGAAAATTGAATTATTTGAATATGTGTTTTATTTAAATAATTGAGTAGAATTGTGGTTATTTGGTATTGGGCCTAAGATTATGAATAGAAGTAATGAAGAGTTGTTAAGTATTAAGCCCAATAAGACAATCCTAGTTAGTAAAGGGTTAGAAGGAAAGAAGAGAAGAGAAAGAGGAATCTTCAAGAGGTAAGGGGGAGAAAGAAGAGAAGAGAAAGAAGAGAAAGAGGAAAAAGAGAAGAGAAGAGGAGAAAGAAGAGAAGTGAAGAGGAAACGCTAGAAGAGAAATCTTCAAGAGGTAAGGGGGAGAATCCATGTTATTATTTACTTGTATGTTGTTGGGTAGTGATTAGTAACATGCTAGGTTGTTTAATTTCAATTTCTAGAATCTTTGAATGTTAGAGTTTGAAGAAGAATTGTGTTTTTCAACATAGAATGATGACCCATGACTCGTAACATGTTAAGATACCCTTTAATGATGTTATTTGGATGTTTGGAATGGGTTTTGTGTGGTAATTTCATGAGAGAAAGAAGCTGGTTCGTAGAAGAAAAAGTGTTGTTTTGCAGACCGCGCTTAGTGCCATCAGGACCGAGCTTAGCGCAAAATGTTCTGTAAGATTGGGTTTGTTTGTTCATGAAAGGGTGCTAAGAGTGATAGGTTGGGCTTAGCGTGACCTGGAATGAAGAATGTTATTTTTAGGATCTTTTGACATGAAATCTCATATGATTATATTTATGGTAGTATTTTCATATATGTGATTAATTAATCCGATTAAAATTAAATGTGTTTTGGATTGGTTTGAATATTCTTTCACTGTATGCTAGATTACTTGAGTATAGTATGTGTGAATCTTATTTGATGGAATGTTGTGAATAACATTGATGAAATGATATGCTATATGCTATTTGCTATGTGTGGTGATATGTATATGCTACATGTAATGCTTGTTGATGTTGGAACATGATGTTGTGCAAATGGTGGATAATTCACATGAGTTGAATTATGGTTGTAACACGGTGGGAGAACTGACTTGTTTGTTTTGCGTTTTATTGCAAATGTTGCGGATTGCAAGAGTCGCCACCGACTTTTCTTTTATCTAATAAAGGAAAGGTGAAAAGAACAGGAAAGACCTTTGTCAGATTCTGAGTACGGGAGGTAATTATGAAAAGGGAAGGTATTAACATCCTTTCCATCCGTAGTTATCTACGGGATCTTAATTTCTTAGCTCACCTTTGAAAAATTGTTTTATGTGTGTGTGTGGTTTGAAAAGTATTTTTGAAAAGTAATTCTCTTTGACTTCGTAATGATTCTTGTATCAGTCCTCAAGAATGTATACGAAGTGTTTGAAAATATTTGCTTGGAAAAATGTTTAACTTTTTAATGATTCTCGTTGGAATGTATACAAAGTGTTTGAAAAGTATTTTAAAAATAAGTGTTAGGTGTTGTAGCACGGTGGGAGAACTGACTTGTTTTTTTTGCATTTTATCGTAAATGTTGCGGATAGCAAGAGTCGCCACCGACTTTTCTTTTATCCAATAAAGGAAAGAGTGAAAAGAACAGGAAAGACCTTTTTCGATCATGAGTACGGGAGGTAATTATGAAAAGGGAAGGTATTAGCACCTTTTCCATCTGTAGTTATTTACGGGCTCTTAATTGCTTAGCTCACTTTTGAAAATTTGCTTTATGTGTGTATGTGATTTGAAAAGTATTTTGAAAAGTATTTCGCTTTGACTTCATAATGATTATCGTTGGAATGTATACGAAGTGTTTGGAAATATTTTGTTTGGAAAATGTTTAACTTTGTAATGATTCTCGCTAGAATGTATACAAAGTGTTTGAAAAGTATTTTGAAAATAAGTGTGAGGTGTGAAAAGTGATTTGTTTGATTGGAGCAAGCAATAGAGTCTTATTACCTTCTCAGAAGGTCGTTATTGTTATTTTCCTTCTCCTTTAGAATAAGGCTATATATACCATTAGTTGGTAGGTAACTTTATCCGTTGGATGTGAAGGGACAATCGTAGGGTCATCGTATGGTCATTGAAGAAAACATGTAAGGATACCTTAACAATTTGAAGGGATGATCATCACTTATTCATAGACAACAATCGAGGGACGAGATTATGTATTCGTAGGCAATACCAAGGGTCATCGAGGTAGTATGATCTTTGTGATGATTTAATTTGTAGGCAACTTTTCTAATGGTACCCCTACGTTCGAGGGACATGACCATTGTTTATTCGAAAGGCAACAAGAGAGGATACCCTAAGGGTGTGAGTGTGCAAAGTGTGTTAATTTTAGATATGTTAATCTTGAATTACGGTTTTCTAAGTTGTTTTTAGATCTTGCCATACAAATCCTAGTTAGCATACATCTAAACAATTTAATATTCGTAGGAAAATAAACTGCGAAAAGTAAATGTCCTACACTATTACATGGCTTTGGGGCAGTTGCATAATATGAGGTGCGGAAAGTAAAGGCAGAAAAATAAATCTACGCTATTACAAAAAACTTTGCGACCTATACATCGATTTCTAATATTTAAATGCGAAAAGAAGCAATGAATAAATAAAAGAAAAAATGTCTTTGATGTTAGTAAAAGATTTGAAGTTAGTAAACCTAATTACTATTGAGAGAAAATATTTTGGGAGTTTTTGTGATTAATTTTAATGAAAGGAAACCCTAATTCTAATCAATTAGTGTTTAATTAGAAAATTAATTTAAAATGCAAAGAAAAATTAAATGTTTTTGTGCCAAAAATTAAATAAAGGTTTTTGAAACCTAAATCTAAAATTAAAATATTTTTTAGGATTTTTATGATAGTAAAAATAATTTGTAAAAACAAATTAAAATAAGTTAGAAAATTAAAAGGAAAATAGAAAATATGAAGGAAATTAGTGTTAAAAAAATAGGGAATGGTCCCTCCAGGGCTTGAACTCAAGATCTTGAAGTCATTTGCACAAAACTAGACCACTGCGACATCTGCCTGTGTTGTCAATAACACGTCTCCAATTGTATGTATGTGGTACCTATGAATATCAGAAAATATTGAAAAAAGTTGCAAGATGCAGGGATCGAACCCACGCCTTAAGAGAGTGAGAGGACTGGCGCGCGCATGGTTAACCATTGGGGTGGTAATACATCCATGAATTATGTTACATGGATAAGCTGATGTTAGGGAGAGAGTCGTACGTTAGACTCCATGCTCGTCTTTGAATTAGGTTAATAATATGTATTGATTTTTAACCAAATATGCAGCATTCTGTAGGTGGGGGGATGACAATGTCAAGTCGGAGATGGGCTTAAAGATACCATCGGGGATAGTTGATGATAAGAGAGAGTCAAAATAAACTTTCATCTTGGCTTTATCTGAAATGAGTATTCGTCAAGATGTAGATAGTTTTTCCGTCTTGTTTCGGGTATTAATTTGTATCCTGCTGTTTGTTGGTAAGCTTGTCTGGTCGCTCAGATAGTTTTCCCGTCTTGTTTTGGGCATTAACCTTTGACCTTTTGTCTGGAAAATTTATGAATAACTTTCACTTGTTTG
This sequence comes from Vicia sativa, assembly GCA_021764765.1. Classification (NCBI taxonomy): domain Eukaryota; kingdom Viridiplantae; phylum Streptophyta; class Magnoliopsida; order Fabales; family Fabaceae; genus Vicia; species Vicia sativa. The sequence goes on along the minus strand of CM038793.1, from coordinate 198,628,922 downwards.
AGAATTCATACTGAGAGAACGAGATTAGTTCTATGCATATTATGATGCATGTAAGTATGTAATGATGCCCATGAATGATATATGCACATGTTATGATTTTTTATGAATGATGTATGAATGTATATGCCGTGGTATTTCAAAACATGTCCATATTGAAGAAGATAGGAATGTTTTGCCAGGGATCTTTGATTTCTGCTTGGGGCTATAGTTGTTGGAAACCCTGACTAGGGATATAAGAGAGACGTGAATTCCTCCGATGCACTATCTGACCAAGTTTCAGGTCTGGATATTGATGTTGTTCGGGAATGATGATCCTTGAGAGATACTCAACTGAGGATGAACATCTTGTGTATGAATCTTGCGAGGGAATGATGTGGTTTTGAATAACCTATTACTGCTCGGAGACTAACATATTAAGTTCATTGGTGTTTGGTAACTGCTCGGGGACCAATGTAACAAGGTTGATGTTCATTGCGCGGGAACATACGTGACAATGTAGATGATCACTGCTCGAGGAATAATGTGATGAGTTGATATGATCACTGCTCGGGGACTAATGTAATGAGTTGATACGATCACTGGTCGGGGACTAATGTGATGAGTCGATAAGATCACTGCCCGGGGACTAACATGATGAGTTGATATGATCACTGCTCGGGGACTAATGTGATGAGTTGATATGATCACTGCTCAGGGACTAATGTGATGAGTTGAGAGTGTAGATAATCACTACGCAGTGACTGACGTGATGACGTAGATGATCACTGCTCGGGGAATGACATGATGACGTAGATGATCACTGCTCGGAGAATGGCGTGATGATGTAGATGATCACTGCTCGGGGACTAATGTGATGAGTTGATAAGATCACTGCTTGAGGACTAACGTGATGAGTTGATACGATCACCGCTCGGGGACTAACGTGATGAGTTGATAGGATCACTGCTCAGGGACTAACGTGATAAACAGAAGCGTTGGACATTGTTGAAAGGAGATGATAGAGTAGTAGTCTTGTTGGGAAATTTGTCTCTATCAGGGGAGCGATGGCTCTGTGGGGATTGTAGAGATTATTATATAGGGATCTTTCTGTGAAAATGACTTTGTGGGGATGTATTGGTGACTTTGGTTGTCATCTCAATTCCTAGAGTCTGTAGTAATTTTTTTTGTTCGCTTTTTCGTGTATTTGTGAACAGATATTTATTGTCAAACACATATAATCATTCAAAGCAATCATTGGACTTTATGCAAACAAAATAGATAAAAGTAAAAGTTTGGAATTATTAAAAGAGGATTGTATTAATTTTGAAAAGGGGCCTATAGACAGGAAGTTTGTATACAGACAGACAAATATCCTAGTAAGAGGAAATTGTCGGAAACATTTGGAAACTAGTAAAATCTATATGGAAACAATCTCGTCGAGTTTCAACTCTGCTATTTCTCATATATTTTCGACTATCTCATCTCCTTGCTGCCAGAAGAAGGTGATTGAACTGATCTGCGCCATTTGAAGCTGGTAGTAGTGTAGTATGTAAGTAGATGATCTTGTCGAGACATAGTCGTACACTTTAATCCCTAACTTTTGCCTAGACCGCCCTTTCGGGTTTTCAGTCTACCGGGATACCACTTTCTGTCCAAGCCGTCTTTGCAGGTTTTCGACTTGTCGGGTGTACATTTTTTATATATATGGTCCTTAATTTTTGCCCGAACCCTTTTGGTTCGCCAGGACGCCCTTATTTTTGCCTAGGCCAGTCAACCTAGCGGGTCTCATTTATGCGTAGTATTTTTTGACTACTTCTGCGTTCACAGGGTGCGAGAAGTCTTCTCCATCCATAATGCTCAGTATCATGGATCCGTCGGAAAATATGTCTTGACCGAATCATCAAAATTCAACCCTGACATTTTCAAATTTTCCACAACATTCAGACGGTCTTCAGATTATCTATATTAGAAGTGTATCTTCTAAATTATGTCTTTGTTATTGTCTTATCACGGTAAGTGATTGAGGGGGAGTGAGAGGGGTTCTCATATCTAAGAGGTTCTTAGGTATAAATTGCATTAGGTAGTGGTTAAGCGAGGAGTTGTAAATGAGGGAGTTTAGCTCTGAATTAATACTGTTGATAGTGGATTTCATCCTTGGCTTGGAAGCCTCCAGATGTAGGTGTGTTGCACCGAACTGGGTAAACAATCATGTTGTGTTATTTATGTTTCCTGCACTATTATATCTTGCTCATATATTAATGTCAGATCAGATGTCTCGACATCATTATAAGACATTTGAATTTGGTGTACCAGAATTTCATTAATAACCAACTTGAACATTAAAAGACTTAATTTTTTGTGGACTATTGGTTACTATCCTTGGCATATTTGAGTGATGAACTTCTTGGACTTTGGATTAGAAACCTTGATACTTGGAGACCTTGAGACCTTTGGATCTTTATTTCATCTTGTTATTTTATTGTGTATTGAGAAATATTCTATGTGCATGTGTTGTTCTATTGGCATTAAGTGATCTAAATGATACATGGCTCAATATTGAAGACATTGCTTTGGGTTTTAAAACCTTGGATTTATTTGATACTCCCTTACTTTGGATGATTGATATTTTCTTGGTCTACTATATGTTTGTGACTTTGATCCAAAGGGTGGAAATTCTACAATGACTTCATTACGTCAAGTGTTGGCTTCTTGTTTGGTTAGACTTTTCCTTACCTTAGTCTTTACTTTATTCTTTAGGATAGTCTCTTCATATCCTCCCATCTTCTATAATTTTCAAATTCTTCTCCTTTTTTAAAAGGATTCTTATTTCTAACTTGAACCGCTTTCATAATAAACTTGGACTGAGGTCCGTGCATTTTTAAACTCTTTTCTTAGTCCACTCCTTAATCATACTTTGAAATCTTTTTGAAAGACTAACAGTCATCAACCTCATTAAAAAAATTGTGCCTCAATGCACCTTTTACATTAAAACATTTTCTTTAAAATTAACCAACACACCAATTTGATCTTTTTACCCAAACTACATGAGTTTTGATTTCAATATTGCACATTCTTGGTATGTAGGACTAGAGCTCATTGAAAGGTTTATCAAACTAAAAATTATAAAATATACTTCTTTTCTCATCTCCACAATCTATTTTGTACATATTTCTTTATAGCTAAAATACAAAGATTTTTAAAGAGGTTCCTGCAGAGTACCGTAAGATGTCTAGGGTGCTTAAAACTTTTCCTTTGCATAACCAATTCCCCTTACCTTGATATCTTCGCTATTTGGATTTATTCGTTTTTTTCTCATTCCTTTGAAAACAATAAAGCACGGAGGCGATTTGTTTGTTATGCGAGTTTAGTCAATCAATGGCTTAGTCTCAAAATTTTATCGCTACAATGATGTATCTTGTTGTAGTTCCCGCAATGGTGGTACAAGTGTATGTGGATGAAAGAGCTTCTGCTTGAGGGGAAGCATAGTGGATGGACTCACACTCGAGGGGGAGAATGTTATGTGCAAGGATGAGTTATTAGTCTCACATTGCTTGGAAAAATGGAGGTTAAGTACTTTATAAGTGAGATGAATCATACATCTATCACCTTAAAAATTTTGGTGAACATATAATGTCTCTCTTACTTGTGTGTTGCTCTTGACCCAATGTGAAAGCTACTTGTGATGACCCAAAAAACATTTATGTAGGTCACTTCGTAATGGGTAGCGATAATGATAGTGAGATAGTAGAAACTTTTAAGATGACATTATCATTTTCTCATGTATTTGCATTTGTGTTGTACAGGAGTTTCTCATGTATTTGCATTTGTGTTGTACAGGAGGAGAGGTGTACAATTATTGAAGTGGAGCGAAGTGGCCTCTAATGTTATGGTTAAGGTATGAACGTATGCAGTCTATTGTGTATTTATGGGCCAACACATCATGTCGTTGTTTATTCAACTTCACAATTTTATTTCACAATTTTGTTAAAGTCCCGCATCGAATTTGTAATCAATATTTAAAATGTTTATAAGGCTCATATGTTAATTGTATAATAGGCAATTAATGTAATGCAATGGACTTAGGCCCAAATATTAATTTTAAGTTTGTTGGTCTTACTAAATTTCCTAACCATTTACTAAAAAATTGTTGGTCTTAATTAATTTCCTAACCATTTACTAAAGAACATTAACTAAAATTAAAAATGATTAATTAAGTTTTTTAAAATAAATATCTTACCTATCAATGTCAAGTCACTAAAAATATTGAAAGGTCACCAAAATCAAAATTAAGGGAACAAAAAACCGAATTTTATAATAAGAAAATCAATTATTTAAAATGTCCAAATTAAAAGATCAAAAATACATTTAAGTCAATCTTTATTTAATTTGTCTAATTACTTTTACAATCTTAAAGAATTGCATCCTGCATGATATTATAGCAATTTTTAACAATTGAAAATTTCTAAATGCTTGTCACTTTGTACTTTACCACATGTAATATAAATATAAAAATGTCTTGAACATGCATGATGATTTAAGCAACTCCTACTTTCATTATTTTATATAACTTGTTAATTTTTAATGTTAATTATTAACCTTATGACGCTTGCATGCAAATGCAAATATGCCATATGGTTTCCATCCACACGCTAACAATACAAATTGATACTATAACCCAATTTCCCGATTTTTAAACTTTATCTTAAACCATGTGATTAGTCTATGAAAGAAGCCAATAGTGTTAAGCTAAGATGTGTTAAGCTAACAACATGTATTTAAATATATTAATTTCACTATTAAAGCCAATCAAATACGCTATCATAAATTGAGAAGCAGATTCAAACTCACAAAAAAGACAGAAAATTAGCAATCATCCATCTACATCATTCAATAAGAGATAGATGTTGAGATTGGTCCACCTTTTGACAACACAAGAAACTTGCATTATTTTTCTTAACCTTATCTGTAAAATAAGCACAAATTCTTAGCTATTGTGCTCATCTGGCTTGTCTACAAAAGAAAAATTGTAGCAAAGTGACACAAAGCAATTGCCATCAGTTTGGTTCTCTTTTATTGTTCTCTTTTGGTCCATTGTCTAGGCCAGCTTATTGCGGTTTTATTTGAATTTCATCTTTTCTTGATGGAAACGGCTAAGGATTTATACTCTATCATTTTTTAACCCTACATAACATAACAAGAACAACCAACAATTATTAATAAATAAATAACTTCTTTAAATAATTTTTTAATGATATTTACAAAAATTGCAACTGAGTATCCTCTTTTCATGTTTTCAAAATAAAATATTTTATTTTATTTTTGAGAATGTAATTTTTTTTATTGACATAAAATATTTTTAAAAACATATTTTTCTTACAACAAAATAATTTCATTTTTAAAAATAAACTCAAAGAACTATTATTAACTACAGATAATTAATTTCTTTTGATGATTAAGAACTATTGTTAACAACAATTAAGAACTATCATTATTTATATGTAAAAATTATAAGTAAAAATAATTATTTCTTGTGATGATTAAGAACTACTCATAAGTACAATTAATTTCTTAAATCAACTTATGTAAAACAAAATACAAATTTACTAAATTACTATACAATTTTTGAATTACATAAATAAAAAAGTAGTTTTTTTATTTATAATGGTCACCAAATTTACAACATTTTTTTACTTATAATAATAACATAAATAAATAAATCAAGCAATTGGACTATAGTAGTAAAGGAGCTCCTGCTAAGGACGTAATTTAGAGAATATAAGATTCGATTCTTAAGTAGGAATAATATTTGATCAGTGTCATAACCTCTCGGCATGAACTCTAGACTACTAAGGTTTCTTTCCCCTATAAACCAGCGTGCGAAAGCCTGATATGCACATCAGGAGGAATCAATAGTGAGAGATGTGCAAGTTATAATCAAAATCACAAGTATAACATGCTTTGGAAAATTAACCACGAATGCGACGTAAGTTATGGTGGCTACGACAACCGCGATGGAACAGTTTTGTTTCTCAAAATATAAATGCAAGGTGTTAGTTAGTTAGGTTCACTTGGTTTGGTAAATGAGGGATGTGGAAAAATTGAGCAAATCTTTAAATAATACTCCCTCTGTCCCAAATTATAAGAGAAATTTATTTTTTAGATACATTGAATGATTAATATATCTAGTTTACATATAGATCAGATACATTAATTATTTAATGAATAAAAAAAGTAAATTTTTCTTATAATGTGGGATGGAGGGAGTATTTATTTTGTAAATTATATATTGTATGTGAATGTGGCTCATTATGATAGGTTTGAGAAGGTTGATATGAGAAACTGTAGGGTGGGGGAGGGAGAAAATGTTAGATATGATGAAAGAAAATTTACGAGGGAGAATGGGAGGAGGAATGCCTAGTTTTAGATTAGAAGGAAGAAGGAGTTAGATAGGGTGGAGGAGGAGGCAATAAGCAGCGAAAAAGAAAAGGAAAATCTTAGAGTGGTGACTGATGAGGGTGTTGTAAGTAAGGGGAAAAGAGAGGGAAGGGTAACCAGTTTTTATTTCAAATGGGAATGGTAGGGTGGTTTCGTACGTAGAGCTAGTGAAGGAGAATCATAAGAAGTTAGAGGGGACAAATATGGGGAATGAAAAGGTGACACTAATGGGTAGAAGTTATGAGGGTGTTCCTAAAGACATTGAGTGCACATGTAGTGTTCTGGTGGCTAGGATTCAGAACGATGTTACAATTATAGTTATTCATCAAACTATTTCAAATGATGGGTTTCACGATTTAAAGTGGCACTTCGGGAAGAGACAAAATTTTATTTTATTTTATGGGCAAGATATAGGTGGTATTTATTTTTAATAGCAACAGATTTCTCTAGCACTTTAGTGTATGATTGTCGAGCTTGGTCGAATGATAGTTACATGATTTATGAAAGAGGGGTGTGGTTACGTTGTTATGGTATACTGTTACATGCATGGAGTGGGGGTTTTGGGGGAACTTGCTTCGTTTAAAGGAATATTGTTGAAAATTGACGAATGTACTATTAATAAATTAAGATTGGATTATGCTCGTATATTGATCACTATAAAACTGGTGGGGGAATAAATGTGGTAGAGGATTTTAGGGTTGACGGGAAAAAATGTCCAATTCAATTTGTGGAGGACCTAGAGTTTTTCTTAGTTGATGACGCTTGTCTAGCTGAGTATGAGAAGGACAATGAGTCTCAGGGTACTAAATTGAGTTGCAAGATTGAATACGAGCTCTTGGTTGATAACATTGTGAATAAACTCCACGTCAAATGGACAACATGTATAAATGAAATGCGAAGGGGTGAGGATGACCGGTCCAAGAAATGTCTTAACTTAAAATCTACTAATGAATGGAAATGACCTTGGAGTTATGAATTTATAAAAAAGAAAGAAACAACAAAGGAAGTAAATTTTGAAGGTAAGAAAATTGGAAAAATTCCCAGTAAGCAGGGGAAGGGATGATGCTCAAGTAATCCACATAATCGAAAATGTATAGCGTCTGTACTTGATTAAAAAAGAGTAGAAAGGTTATCAACTAAAGATATGTATGAATTAGTTCACTCTCTTAAGGTGACGAAAAAGAAAAAAAACTTCTAGTAATTCATTAAGGTCATTCTCTAAGGAAAATGAGGGGGTTTCTTTGTCGGTGGGTTCAAAGGCTTCAAGTTGTAAAGAGGGTTAGAAAAAATGGATGGTGTTACATGGTAAATCTTAGGAGGTTGTCGATGATGTTTGTGAGGTAGGAAAATCTATCAGGTTAAATATCAAGGGTGATTGTTCTAATATGTTCAGTGCATTTTCAATAGAGGAAGGTGACGAGGTTATGAATGAGGGAGAAGGTGATGGAGGGAAGGGGAGAGGGAGTTTTTGGGGTTGAAATGGACATTTAAATTAGGGTGTTTTATTGGTTGTGGTGAGGGATGGTGGTGGTTCTATTGAAGCTTGTTTATTTTAATGTGAGAGGGCTAAGAGGTTGGAAGAAGATGAGGGAGGTTCAGAGGATGGTTAGATAGTGGTGTACGTTGGTTGTGTGCATCCATGAAATGAAATTGAAAGTGATTGATGACTCTATGTTTAAATATATGTCAGGGTTATCTGAGGGGGAATATCATTTCTTGCCTTCCGTAGGGGTCTTTGGAGGTTTATTGGCGTTATGGGGTACTAATGATGTAGATGTGAGAATTTCAATGAGTTTCGAGAACTTTTTATTATCAAAGGGTTCTTTAGAAAGACAATGCACGAGTTTGCTATTGCCAATGTTTATGCTTGAAATTCTGGCATTGGTATACCACATGTTTGAACTGATATTTCCAATATCAGAACATGATGTTACGACGGGTGCTATGACAATTGTAAACAGACTAAATAAAAATATCAATCTGAGATAATATGAAGAATTTTAAATGCATAATGATAAAGAACTCAGTAAATTGTTAAACCAGTTCGGTGTAACATCGCCTACTCTGGGGGCTACCAAGTCAGAAAGTGTTTACGGTGATTTCTCGTAAACAACCGCTAGTCTTCCAATTTTTACTATTTATTATTGGTTACTTACAGGATCGACTAGATTGATCCTAGGACACATGTGTCATAATAGATTTTTATGTTCAAATCCATGATCTTTAATCGATTCTTAAAGCACTTACTTAAAGTTGACTATGGAAATATACTGACTGTTTGTGTAAAGATTTCGAACTTAAACTTGATTATTGACAATTGAATGTAAAGGTAAGGACACTCTTAAAAAGTAACAATTTCGGAAATACAATAAAAGTTTGAAAGTAAATAGGTTTCTAGAACAATAAGTGTTTAAAGGCAAATGGTATAAAGATAAAAAGAAAAGAATCGAAATACTTTAAAGGTGAAAGTGCAAACCGAAATAAATGATAATAAACCGCATTTAAATTATAAAACAACATGATGTTCTTAACGTACATGATATCTCCTTGACTCGCTTCCTTTTGATCACGGTAATTTGAGTATTTGAGAAATTTTAGTACATCTAATGAACACACCAAAATCTAATAGAAAACATCTATTTATAATGTTCGAATTCTAACGGTCTTACTATAATATTGCGCCACGCTTAAGACATGCAAGTCTCTTTCGTTCACCAATCTCCACGTCCCTTACAATGGCGCCTTTTTATTCAAAATTGAATCTTCGTGTTCTATTCGAAATTCAATTCCATAACCATTTGTATTTCACTTCAATCCTTTGTTTGGACCGCCCAATATTGACATATTTATTTAAAGGAATTTCTTCATATCCTAAAAATACTAAAGATTTTAGTTCGAAATATCGCTCACCATTGGCAATCAAAAGATCCTTTCTCTATGAAACAAAGGCCTTATGTTTACCTATCACCAACAAATATTAATCTCTTTTCCATGTGATAGTAAACATATTTTATTCGGCTATGCCAATTTTACCCTTTTCGAAATTGCCAGCTAACAAATTGCCCCCAATTCCAACAAAGCTTCAAGTCCAGCAATTAGTGCTTCATATTCAGCTTCATTGTTCGAACATAAAGGGCCTTCCAACTTATACTTGAATTTTGTTGGAATTCCTTCGAAATGATACATATTCCGACACCACTTCCATTTTATGTGTTGAGCCATCGAAATATAATTTCCATGAGTTTCGACATAATCTAATGCGAAATTCTCATTCACGAGTGGTCACTATGAAATTGAAACCACCGTCCTTTCATAGCCGTAAAGGCTTAAAGGCCGATTATATTCAGTGAGTGCAAGTTTTACCAATCTGCATGATTGGCTTTGACAACATATGTTTAATGACATCAAAGTGAGACGAAACATAAACATCAACAGTTTAATATAATACTTGAGTTTTGTACACGAGAAATATAAGCAAAGACGTAGTTTTTCTATACTATTGTACCTAGTTTCGCATTATTTAAAACTCTACTAATATAGTAAATGGCTCTTTCGATGCCATCTTCATTTTCCTGGGCCAGCATGCTTCCTATGGTTACATTAGAGGCAGAGATATACAATCGCATTGGCCTATCTTTAGAAGGGGCTAGGATCGGAGGGTGCATCAAGTAAGTCTTGATTTTTCAAATGCTTCTTGATGTTGATCCGTCCAATCAAAATTGTCCCGATTTATGCGCAACAATGGAGAGAAAGCTTGGTTCGCCCACTCAAGTTGGATATAAATCTCCTCAAAAGTTGATTTTACCCAAAAGGGATTGCGCTTTCTTTGTTGAAGGAGGCTTTGTCTCCATGATGGCCTTTGTTTTATTCAGGTTGATTTCGATGCCCTTCTTGTGAACCACGAAGCCAAGGAAATCCCACCGCACGAAAAAGCACACTTAAGAGGGTTCATTTTAAGCCATGCTTCCTCATTCGCTCGAATGATTGGCTCAAGTGATTTAAATGATCCTCATCGAAACCGATTTGACCACTATATCGCCTATGTAAATCGCATAAATGTTTCGATAAAGTCATGGAATATTGTGTTCATTGCTCTTTGGTATGTTGCCCAAAGATTTTTAAGCCAAAAGGCATTACTAGCCATTCATATGTGCCTAAAGCGCGGCATCGGAAGGTCGTCTTGGGACATCATCCTCCGCAATGAAAATCGATTATAGCGAATATCCGTCCGATACTCGGTATTCATAACCGGCCGCGAATCAATTAACATTTCGCTATAGGCATAGAGTATTCGTCTTTTGGGGTAGCAGGATTCAAGTCCCTAAAATCTATGCAAATGCGTAAAGAACCATTTTTCTTAATAACAGGTACAATATTAGCAAGCCATTCGACGTACCTCGTGGTTTTGATAAACTTGCAGCTGAGCAATCGTTCTATTTCTGCCTTGATCTTCGAGAGGATTGCTGGTGCGAATCTTCTAGGCGCCTGCTTGATGGGCTTCTTGCCATCCTTGATCGGAAGCCTATGTTCCACCGTTCTTTTTCAAACCGTGCATTTCGTCGTAATCCGCGAAACAATCTTTATTTGCTTTGAGCAATTCGATCACCTTATGCTTCAAACTGGATTGAGTTTCGCACTAATGTACGTTACTTTTTCGACTTCATCCCCAATATTAACTTCCTCCAGGGGTCCCGAGCCGACATCTTGGCATTCGTTGATCTGGATCTTTTGAAACCTAATGGCTCTTGATCATAGATAGCGTCTAGCCGATCCATTGGTGTGGAAGTTTGTCCTTCATTGGGTGGAGTTAGATGGGTGCCCTCGGGACTTGCTTTTGCTGCGTTGTTTTTGTTTTAGTGTCTATGGCATGCACCATGTTTTGTATCTCGGCCGAGCCGTCTTTTCTTATTCTCACCGGATAGGCGAAAGCTTCGATAGTAGTTGGTTTCAGTCATAACACCCTTCGTTGTCCTTGGCGGATCGTCAAGTCTCACCTTCTTCTTCAACTTCTTGTCCATCCCACATCAGTTCTCTATCCCACTGGAAGCCATTGGGACGAAGTGTTAGAGAATAGTAGGCATTTTCATTTGGTTCGAAGTACTCTTCAGGTGGGTTGCATGGCCCAATGTTGGCCATGTTACGGTCAAAATTCCTCTTATCAACATGATTAATATCTGTCATATAATAACTCTGGTCAGCCTCTATATTTTCAACTATTCCATCCTCTCTCCATAGTACTAATCTTTGATGCATTGAAGAGGGTACAGCTCCAATTCCGTGGATCCATTCTCTGCCAAGTAGCATGTTGTAGTTGGCCTTCGCAGCTATTACCATGAACATGGTTGGCCTAGTCAGGGAACCAACCGTGAGATTCACTTGTATTACCCCTAGTGTCTTACCAACTTTACCTTCGTAATTGGAGAGTACCATGTTATGAGGTCGAACGTCAGAATCCTGCATCCCTATCCTTTTTAGCATGAATCTGGGCATTAAATTGACAGCAGCTCCTCCAACCAAGATTTATTTACGCCGTTGCTCCACTTTGGCCGATGAGAGGTTTCAAATGATTCTTCATTCCCTCGTCTGTCTTTCGAAAAGCGTTACGCTCTTCGATCGCACCGTTATTCATTATATAGTAACACACCGCCTATGTTTGGCCATTTCCTCTTCGTCTGTTTCCTCTCCAACCCATACTTCTGTATTATGTTCAAACTCGCAAGGTAAAACTGATACAACATTACAATTGGCGTTAAAGAAAGACTCCCCTTCTGACTCGAAATCATCAGTCATTAGATCTTCTTCGTTCACTGCTTCCTTTTGTTCTTCGACCTCCTTCTTTGGTGAGAATAACTTTCTGGATACCGGGGGTTTGCCCCCAGGCTGAGTTACTGACTTTGGATTGTTAGTGCTAGACTCGCCAATTTCCATGGGCTTCGACTCCTTCGCCGCCTTCTTGTTACGTTGGTGTCTGCGCCATTGAGAGCGCGACATTGGGTTTTTTCCTTTATAATTTTCCAGTCTGATTTCCTCCCTTCTATTCGAATTAAACTGCCTCCTGTAAGCCATAGCGTTCTTCCGCCTGGTCGAAAGGCCATTTGCCCTTCCTTTGTCATTCTTTGCTTGCCACCTATCGGTAGGGATCTCGCGGTAATTTGAAAGATACCTTCCTTGCTTCCCTAGGATAAGGGGGTCTTCTGCATGGTTACGCCGATCGCGTTATTCAAGGGATTCCACTTTGGCCCCAACCGAAACGAGCGGGACTGTTTCAAATGCTTCAGACATTCCTTTATCATAAACTGCTGCACATCTGGGACAAATCAGACATTCCGTACCAATCTTGTGGCATCGAACTATGAATTCCAGGCTCTCATCACCAGGGTATACCACAACCGATTGTCTTGCCTCCAATTAATTCTTACGCCCTCCGGCCCTTTCAATTTTATTTTGGGGTTGCAAATGATCTTGCATCTTGGGCACAACAACTTGTCTTGGTTCTTCTTATGATGTTGAAATAGGTACTCACGCAGGCTTGCATCTTTCAAGCTTTCCTCTTTGTTCTCTTTCTTTTTCCAAGCATCGCTCCACTTCTTGCATTTCGTGTGGCTGCTCGAAATCCACCATGTTTACTCCTTTGGGTCATCGAAATTCGACCTTCTCGAACTTCATCCCGAGACCTTGGAGCCTCGGTTAAATTTTTGTCGACAATATCTTGGCCCTTAGTAGCTGTATTGCCTCTTTCATTAGTTTTGCCTTGAGCACCTTTGGAAGGTTATCGGTAGTTCCTTTCTTAACCGTGACGAAACCTCCATCTTCTTGAACTCCACGTTTGTTTGAACCTTGTTCTCGGAACTTGATCATGTTGATTTCAAAGGCTCGGCATAGTTGGTTTCCGCCATCGAACGGATCCGTATCCACTTTCATGGGGTTTTTCCTTGTCCGCAAATTTCAACCGCCATCCTTGATTGCATTACGATCAAATCCACGAAAAGAAAGCAGTGAGGTTTTATGACCTAGGAAATTATGGTACTTACAAAACCCTCTTCTTCCTTTGTTCCAATGGAGGAATCTTAAGGTTCGGAGGAACTATTAAGCCATCCTTAACAAGCAAATCGAAGATTTCATCACATTTAGTTATATCGAAGTGTATATTTTCTTAGGATATTTCTCATTTTCTCATTTTCGATGTGTCTTTTCCATTGGAAGGAAGCGAACTCGCAAGCGTAGGGTGCCTCTTTTAGTTCGAAGAAGATCTATTTCGAACGGTCGAAATTGTATGGGTCTTGGAAATCATCTATGTTTTCTTCTTCCGCTATATAGGCTATTCGTTCTTTCTTATGATTCTTACTAGCCCTAGCCTTTTCCGCTTTTAACCTTTCGACTTGTCGAACTCTATCGACCAATTGGGCCATATCCATAGATCTTGGGTATCCGGTTTCTTTCGAATGGAATAATCTAGGCCTCCTGCCCATTTCGACCAATTCATGTTCGGGCACTCTTTGTAAACA